>APFE030778317.1:126700-141996 GCA_000404065.3 Pinus taeda | reverse complement strand
TTTACTTGATGATTGCTGCAATACAGTCATGGTTTTGATTAGATGCTTCCTTGTCATTCACACCTACACACATACTTTCATCACAGCCTCATACATATTTCTCTTCGCATTTTGGATTGCTGTTCATTGACTTCATGGCATAAGTAATTTAGGTTGATGCATTTTCGGTTTGGTGACAGTCATAATCATTTGTTTCATTTACACTCCTCTCTCTCTTGTTCCATTACCATCTCCTCCATCTTGATCATGCATGCAAGCATATCTCCTCGACCTTCACTTCGTTCTGTCTTCCATTCCTCACGTAGCTTCATTTCTTGACCTTTCATTGACATCACCCTTTACCTTCAACATACTCCCTATACCCATTTCCCATCTCATTCCTCCACTTCTGAGCCATCACCTGCCTTATCCCTACCTCACATATCTCTTCCTACCATTCCATCACTCCTCCATCACTTCAACCCTTCATGGTAGGTCATCCTGTAGCAGTTTAGAGACATCCTGTAGAAACCTCTGAGTATCCTGTAGGATCCCCTGCAGACATCCTGTAGGAGGTCATTCACTCGGTTGCCGAGCTTCAGAACATGGAAAACCTCTGTGGATGGATGCTAAGGGTCCATAGGGACCTCACCTAGCCTCCCCAACCTGTCCCACGCTTTCCTTCCTTTTCCATCCCATCTGCACAACCAAACCCTGATAAGCACAAAATCACAATCATTCCACCTACTTAATGAAAAAGTACAAAAACATGTCTTTTATGATGCAAGTAGTTTAGATCCATGCATTTTCACTTATTAGAGGTATTAGCAGCATTGGTAGAAGTTTCATTCACATTCATTGCATTATAGACGCTAGACTAGTTAAATTAGGGTTTCCTAGGTTTATATGCTTTGATTTTCTTTCAGTTCATTTTTGTCAAGTAGAGTAGTCTTCTTTGAGCTAGCTTTCGTCCATCATTGATAAATCTTCTTCTGTGAGCCATAGAAGTTGGCTTGAGCCCTAGCGGACTTGTGCCAGCTGATCAAGTGACAGCTGCGACAAGAGCTAGTACTTGTGCATACAGCACCGTCGCTTCCAAGTTTGTACGAACTACCGGGTTGATAAAATGAGAGACAGGAAGCCCCAGGAGTTGTAGCATTATTGCTACAATACTGGAGCTCACCAGTAATCTAGGGATTTCCTCTGGAAAAACATCTTGAAACTCTCTGATAACAAGTAGGGTCCCTAAATTTTCCTTTTCTGTTAGCTATTCATTTATTTCCACATGCACGAGGTATACTTGACATCCTTTCCTTGCATTCCTTTTTAATTGTAAGGCTGATATTTTCCATATTGATATTGGTTTTGGTTTTAATTAATATGGATTGTTCGTTTTGACCCACACAACTTACTGTTTTCTCTAGACAGTTCATGACAACTCCCTGTTTCTCCAACCAATTCATGCCAAGTAATATATCAAAAGATCCTAAAGGAAGAATGTTTAAATCCACTTATGTGGGGTAACCATTTAATTTCACGTGACAATATCTTATTTAATGGGTTACCTCTTGTTTGGTATCGATTGTTAACTGTACCAACCATGCATTTTGGAAATTTTCAGATTGCAATTTACATTTTTCTACAGTTTGGGGACTAATGTAACTCAAACTAGCTCTGTGATCAATTAAAACATAAACAAATTGGTTTCGAATAGTACCTTCAATCTCAATCATAGTAGATTGATGCTTAGTTTGTTTGTCTTCTAGTGTTGCACTAATTCTGGGAATATATCTAGTAACATCATTTACAGTTGTCGCTTCATGGACTTCTTGAATATTTTGAATAGATCGAAGATTATGCGGACAATCCCTTAATAGGTGTGGTTCACCACAGCCCCAACACTTCATCGGTTCTCTCCCACAATGCTCATTTTGTTGTTCAGTTCTATGGGCTTTGACCCTGTGTGAGACTAGGCAGGCTGATTTACACTTCCTTTGTTGAATTTCTTCCTCTGACGATCCTTTCCAAAAAATTTAAGATAAGGAGGTTTTTTTTCTTTTTTATATTCATTATAGACTTAGTTTTGTGCTTACTTTTCCATGGTTTTGAGCCCTCGCTTATATTTTTGAACTGCTTGTTGGGCACCTAATTCTCTATGGGTTGGTATGGAATATGAACAACCACCGGAGTCTAAGAGACCACTTGGAATATGAATCCAAGGGTCACACCATGTACTATAAATATATATCATGTCAATAATATATGCAATCAATGCTCATAGTTTACATTGATTTTTTACATTCCATGTGAGGTTAACATGGTATCAGAGCATAGGTTAGGCCTGGGCATTTTTAGATCTTGTTAGCACTGCATTATTTCCATAATTTGTCTGTCATTTATCTATTTGGTCAGTCAACCAACTATAGAAATGACGTTAATATGATCCACCTAGGTGCTCCTATGGTCTGAAAGCTTACCCATATTGCCTCTCCTTAGCCTGTGTGTTACATCCCGTTTCTCCCCACTGCCTGTAGCACTCCATTAATTTGTTATCTGTCAAAAATCCACTGCCTCTCCTCTCAATACCTTTTTTCCTAGCAACGCTCACCTGCGTTATCTATCTTCCTAAGATATTCATTTTTACATTGAATGTTGCCTTTCCCTACTAAAAAATCATTGAGAACCATAGCGCTGGTCTCTTCTGCTCAGAATTATTATCTCTGAGAATCCGTGAGTCGATTATTCTATATAGAGTAGTTTTACAACAAAGATTGGTTTTCTGTAATTAATCTTCCAATATAGAAAGACTCTAGAATTGAACTCTATGCCAGTGATATTCCCTCTGCAGCTTAATGGCACCTTAGAAAGGAGATATTGATGAAGACAAGATATACTGATGACATAGCTGCGAAACGGAGTAACATCCATGAGTGATACAATGTGCACATACTTTTGTAGTTCTGAATAAAATCCACTAAGTCAATTTCTCCATCTAGGAGGAGATGCTATAAATTTTTTGATTCTCCATCAGTTCCATTAGAGACATATTTTATTTTTTCTAATAGAAATGTTGGTGCAAGTGTGGAGTCATATCTACCTGCATATGTTGTTTAGCATGACTATGTTTGATATGTGGTATAGCCTAACTGTGTTTTATATTGAGTATCAATGCGACATTGTCAGTGTGCTATTATGTTCACTCTGATATATATGTCATATATTACCCTCGCGTCTTCTCCTCACACCACTCCTCACCGCAAACTTATCATAATATATAACAACTTCATAAATATGTCATAAACTAAGGCCACTTCCCCTTGGTCAAGCAATGTTATGTAGAGGTATATTGGTGTTGAGAGTGCAATATCTCCCGTGTCGGTTATTGTATATAATACCACCACTACTAGTTACTCTGGACCAACCTCCATACAGTGGAACCCTACGGAATATAAACTATATAACCTATCCACAGTCGACTCTCCTCACATATCTCAGCACCTCTCAGACAATACCACTCTCGGTTCTCACCGCTATTAGTTGACCTCACTCGCTCACATTCAACCTCACCGATCTCTCTCCCCTCTGCGTATCGGAACCCTCTATTCACACTGCCTCCATATGTTTTTGGCTCCAGACCAACCTCCATACAATGCTCCCATACCGCGCTCCTCCTACCACCCTCCATCTTAAGCTACCATACTACCATATTGTAACATATACATTGAACATTACATTGTGTCTATTGCAAAAAAAAAAATTATATCTCGGTTGTCATAACATTGTCCGCTCCCATATCACAGTTAACACTCTCCCCCATATCCGCTATAATATGACTCTTCCATAGTAATATCTCCCCTCCTTCAATGCCTTAGGTTCCAGTCACACAAGATGTATTGAGTGCAAAAGTTTTTTAATGCCAAAATCCTGAAACATGTTGCTATGAATTCAACTCTTGAATGCATTACACCCTTGCAAACATAATATGAGATAAATAATTCCACTAATCATATGGAAAAAATCAATTCCATGAGAAGTTGAAAAGGTATGAGAAAATGTTTATTTTATAATAATCAACTACTTGCATGCCACAATATGCCCTGAGAGAAATTTTGGGTTGTAATGGATTTTGCACAATATTTTTTATCCTCATCATGATCTTGGGTTGAGGTCTATGTAACCAGATCTAATACTAACATGTTTCTTGTTTTGGGTCTCACCTTTTGGGAATGCACAATATACTTGTCCTTTTTAGAGAAGAATCTTCGGTGAAAAATCACATAGAGATATTTTAGTTGACGCATTTCGAACCAACCAGTGTGGTTCATCCATATACTTTTCCTTGTATACGAATGCAACCAACCATTTTTTTGGGTGTGGATTTGGAGAATAATTGTAGAGTTAATTCTTTTCCTTTGGTTCATTCATCAAGGAAGAATATCACTTTATTGTTGTAGTTACCTAGGAGAACAAAGTTTAAGAATACCTTGTAGTGACATTGTTTCATAGTTGTGAACAAATTTTAAGTGTAAGCTTGACATTGGAGAAAATGACTCAAATTGGTGAAGTATTAGAGCTCTTGGAAACTATAATACAATCTATTGTTAATGACACAATCCAAATCAACAAAGACTCCCTGTCAGAAATTCAAACTTGCTTGCCAAATGAAAAAGAAAATATAGATTTTTTGAAGTCAGAGTCCCAACTTCAGCAAGAAGAATTACAATAGTGGATTCATAATTATGAACTTGTTTCTGTTAAGAACATTGAGATAGACTCCCATCTACAACAAGAATATAAATTTGAGGTTGATTCACATTCAGTGCTTAGTTCAAGAGCAGAGTTACATGTAGAAGAAAAAAATCAACATACAATTCTCAAGCTCAGCACCAGACCTTGGGAAGAGATTTTCCACAATAAAGACATAATGGGTATTGGATATGATAAGGAGGTGTCCTTTCATATTCCATATTACTCAAAGCCAATTTATTTCAAGAGTGTTGGACTTCTTCATGATAGTTCACCTTCAATTGTTCCAAATTTTGCACCTCCTCCACAACAGCCACAAGAAATTTTTAAATGCCAACATTGTCATCAAGTTGGCCATATGAAATATCATTCTTTTGATATTCATCCATGTAAGCATTGTGATCATCTTACTCATTCTTCACGCAAATGCTTCAAAAACAAGCCCCCTGCAAGAATAAAGATTCATCTTGGATGTATCACTTCTTGGCAATGGCCATGGGGGATTCATTCAATGAACCTCTAACATAACATGTGTGTTTGTGGCATACTAAAAATTACCTTTATTTTGACTACATATTGGAAAATACCTCTAAAATACAGTTCTAAAATGTCTAGAGGATATTTTGATGGTACCTCAAGGGAACATGAGACTCAACATTACCTTATCATGCACCTTACTAAAGACAAGGCTTCCTTGCATTGTCCTACCTTTGAAATACAGTTCTAAAATGTCTAGAGGATATTTTGATGGAACCTCAAGGGAACACGAGACTCAACAACACTAGAGAATGACTCTTAATACCCTCTAGTGAGACATTATCTTTCAAACATAGACTTGGAATTGCCACCAACAACAGAGCATATCTCATTGCAGTGTGCACACTTCTTGATATTTCTTGGTAGATATGGGCACTCACAAGTGGTTCTAGGTTAGATTTAGGATGACTACACATTTATTTATATTTTCCATAAAGAAAGAGTAAGAACTACATGCGATATTTTTTCCAAATTCCATCCTAATATCTTACTCATATATACAAGGAGATTAACAATGAAGCATACTAGCTAGCATTTTATGTTTTGATAGTTCCACTAGGTTACAAATTGAGAGCACATAGGAGGGTTTCTCCCTTCCATGTACCATAGTCCTATTTTGGCTCTACGAATAGAAGTGAAGCTATATATTTAAGTAGCCCCTCCCAAATACATGTATTAACATGGTCTCTTGTTGACTATTTCAGTGTAGAGGGTGTTCTTTCCACTAAATAAACATCCATTTCAGCAAAACTATGGATCAAATACTTCATGTAATGTACATCTACTATGATAAAAACTCTGGAAAATATGGGAACAATGAAAAGTTATTATTTTACACTTGTACAGGCTAAAAAACCATATGTAGGTACTCCCTCTATAAATAAGATGATTAGGTTGTTTTCTTTGGGAAACAAGAGCCACATGGTGGCAATGTCACTGCGATTGTTTTTCTTTATAGGTATTTTTTTAGCGTTGTACATGGAAATTCAATAAGAGCCACGGGGTGGCAAGGCATTTCTTTTTTGTATAAATGTATTTTTTGCATGTAAGTTGTGACATACTAAAAGTTGTTCTAGATTTTTAATATGAAAGGGGAGAAATTTCATGCATAACCATCAACTTATATTAAACTTTGGAGGCCCAAAACAATTTGCAAAAATTGTGATGTATAGTCAAGAATGATAGCATACAGGCGATCTTATGTGTCACATAGTGTTATGTTCAAATATATATCCAAAACCTGAACAGTTCGAGCAATAAGCACTAGCTCTGGTTCTTGATGAACTGAATCAGGTGAAGAAAATAACAATGAATAAAATTGATTGCGAATTCAATGGAGAAATTATTTTTGACTCTAAGAAAACCCCACTTTTTATATTAGGTTTAAACATCCTAGTCTAAGTAGTGATTTTGTTTTATAATTGGAGTAGGTTCTAATACCAAGCCTTTCCATCCTCTTAATACACATCATACCCACAGAAATGAAAAATAAGCATTATTCAACTAGAAACTAATTGTTTTGAAAGGACTAAATTTTAACATTGCAAAAGAAACTCAATATTTCATGTTGACTCCATGTTTGCATTATGCGCATGGTTGTTCGGAGTAAGAACTTAGCACCAACAAAACTACTATTTCAAAAGCTGCATACAATCATTGAAAATTACATACCAAACTAGATTTACATGGATGAAATATCATAAAAGAACAAAAAAACACAAAATTATTTAAGGGGGTGCCAGAAATAATAAATATAGATACCAACCGATAAACTTGTAGCAGTTTCCATTAATTATGTCTCAGGTACCCAGTTTTTGGCTCCCAAAATTTCTGAGACCAAATACTTCCAACTTCTAAATACATTATACTCAATCCAGCCTCAAAGGATCAATGCATTTTAATTTCATAGAATAAATTAGCTCACCTTTGTAACATGGCCAATTAAAAGACTCAAATAACTAATAATAAGGGATAAAGTTCTATGATATTTTAAGACTTTTCTTCCTTGCATCGAATACACATCATACCCACATAAATGAAAAATAGGCATTATTCAACTAAAAACTAATTGTTGTGAAAGGACTAAATTTCAACATTGCCAAAGAAACTCAATATTTTAGGTTGATTCAATGTTTCCATTATGGGCATGGTTGTTCAGAGTAACAACTTAGCATCAACAAAACTACTATTTCAAAAATTGCATACAATCATTGAAAATTACTTACCAAACTATATTTACATGGATGAAATCTCATAAAAGAACACAAAAATACAAAATTCTTAAGGGGGTGCCAAAAATAATAAATATAGATACCAACCAATAAACTTGTAAAAGTTTCCACTAACTATGTCTCTGGTGCCCAATTTTTGTCTCCCAAAAATTATGAGACCAAGCCTTTCCATCTTCTAAATACATTATACTCAATCCAACCTCAAAGGATCAATGCATTTTAATTTCATAGAATAAATTAGCTCACTGTTGTAACATGACCAGTTAAAAGACTCAAATAACTGATAAGAAGGGATAAAGTTCTATGATATTTTAAGAATTTTCTTCCTTGCATCGATCTTTTTCTTATCAATGTGCACTCTTGTAGAAGCTAGATCCTTCTTCTTATGAACTGTTGTTGCACAAACTCCTATAACTTCTGTTGAAGCAACATTTAAGCTTGGATCTTGAACATTATTCTGATATTTGTTGTGCATGGTAGAAGTGGTGTAGGAGAGGTCACAAGGGTATTTTTTGGGCCTTCATTTGAAGCAATAGACTCTAAAATTTCCACTTTACTCTTCAATTTGTGCTTCAAAGCATGAATGCTTGTATACAACCCGCAAAATAAAACCATATCAATATCTTTTTTTTGTAACATAAGCACATTGTACCTCTTGTAACATAAGCGCATCATACCCATAAATAAGCTAAATTGATAAGTGGATGAACACATACAAGAATAATGTGTCACAGTCCAAGGGTTGGATTCCAATCCTTCTTTTGAGTACTAACACATATCTCTCCATTTCTTGCAATATTAGGGTGGAAGCTTTTTATGAAAAAATACCCTGAAGTCCAAGCCAATTATTACTATTGAAAGACGCCAAAATTTATTTCTAAATTTTTACAAGTCATGCATCCCCCTTATATACTTGATGATTTATATAAACAGTAAGTAGAAAAAAAAAGAATGTCCTATAGGGAACTAAACATCTAAATCAAACATAATATCCATTTAAGAGAATGTAAATTGGACGAAGTGTCATTATAAGGATCAACAATTGCGTCTAGGAAGAGAGTTTGTAAAATCAGGAGTTAGAACCAGTTTTATTCGAAAAGCACCAAATTTATATGGAGTGCCAGCTGCAGGAAAAAGCATCGATAAATGTAAATATAGCTCATGTTCCAAAAATCTAGTAATAACCATGCAAAAAAATTAATTTAGATTCTTCAGTAAATGAAATATGAAAAAATGATTCCTTTCTCAAGCATAAAATGTCCAAAATATGTTACATTGTTATGTATTATTCTTTTAGAATGTACCTGGTCCTTCAATGTCTACAACTGTTATTGAAAAAGTTGTCATCGTTCACCACCACTTTTATACCTCCATGAGGTGATTCATTAAGATTCTTAAACTCCTTTGACATTTCATTTATCACCACGGGTGGGAGGTTCTCATTTGTAGCCTGTAACACATGATATCTATGTACTTATGTATGAAGATCCACTTCAAAATGGAAAGCATCACAAAAATTTATGCCTAACAAAAACCATATTAACTGATCGTGAGAAACTCGAAATATAACAACCTACATGTATTTTTCACCACTGTCCAGGATGTTGGGGTTTTACATTCTATAAATTGAAGACTAATTAGAACTCTTCACCTTTAATTCTAGCACTAAGGAGATGAAAGGAAAAGGGACTTTCTTGCAATACTGAAGAAACCAAAATATGCCAAAAATATATATGTACTGGTAAAGAAAAAACATAAACATTCACAATATTCCAATTACTAATAGCTATTTATGTATAGGCAAATGGTAATAGAAAGCACACAAGGTCCAATAAGATATGAAAGGCCCCAACTATTTACTGATGTAAGGTTTTTACTTCTGAAAGGAAGAGGGACTTACTTGCGGTAAAAAATAAACAAATTTATGCCAAAAATATATGCATGAGGGGAAAAGGGATAGAAACATTCATAATATGCCAATTTAGTTGTATTAAAACCTCTATTAGAGATAATTGAGTATCTATAAGGAGTGAAAAGGCCCCATCGTCCATCAGTAGGGTCAAGATTTATACCATGTCCCACTGACAGAATTGCCTGAAATTCAACTCGTAGCAATGGCTGAAAACATCCACTTGCTGATTTGATAGATGCAACCTCCCTATTTAGAAAGCAAGATGGAATTTCACAACTCTCATTTATGTTGAAGGATTAAGAATGAAAACTTCAGTAAGGAATGAGGAAAGAAAAAGAACAGATAACATAGTCAAGGAATAAAGACCACTGACCATGACAAGATAAAGGGGCCACATATTCATTCTTGTCTATATTGACCAATTGTATCGGGGTGAAAAATGTATACAACATTAACGTAATTAAAATAATGAAAGTTCAAAAATTCTCCCTAAAAAACATTTGCAGGTTGGTGGTAGAAAACAATCAAGGTATGCATATGATGCAATGGTACAATTTTAGCACGAAGAAATAAGAAAAGATATGAGGCTCCAAGAATTGGCAGGAGAAGAAAATATTTCTTCTTCTTTCTCTAGGACCAAGGATTCTTCAATTATTTTGCAATAGAAGTCTACTAGTGACATAATACACGAATAATAAAATGGAAATCCTTTATTTGAAGAAAAAGGAAGCATGTGAATGAATGGCATGATTTTTGTTCAACCCATGGAAATGACATTAGCGTTTTCTAGTGCTCTATCTCTCCATACAAATAATCAACCTTTTCTAGTGCTCTATCTCCACATAAAAATAATCAACCTTCTCTAGTGCTCTATCTCTACATGAACATAATCAACTTTTTCTAGTGCTCTATCTCTACATGAAAATTTTATACGAATAAAGTTAAAAAATGCTCAAATGGGAATAATAAATTCTCAAAATGGCAGTTGAATTGGACTTGAATTCCAGTGGTTATACCACTATATCCTCCACGGAAAGGGGGCTTGATGTGAGTGGTTTTGGGTGAATCAGATGAGCAGTTTATATCAAAGTAGGTTAGAATTTGGTACATATGAGCAAGCTATAATTGCATTAATGAATGAGATTCAAATCCAATGGCCATTGCATTATGGTTTTATACATTGCTGGGAGATGAGAGATGCTATCTTGTTTTCCCCTTTAGTTTCAACCTTGATCAAGTCCCTTTTTAGCATACCAATAGGATAGGAACCATTATATAGATGTATCATGATGTAAATAACAGAAATATATACAACTATATACTATGGAAATTATTTGTCTTCGATTGTTGTTTATATGATTGAGTTGGGTCAAAACTACTTTTAACATTGAGAAGTTCATATAAATTACACTACATGCCTGAGAACTTTGGTTTGCTCCATCTTCCAAAAAAAAAATTCATGTTAGCATGACAGAATTTATGTATCCACTAGCTAACATTGCATTTGTAAAGAATCTCCCGTATTTTTTTTTAATCTTCTGTTGGTGAAACTCAATATTAAAATTCCCCTTAAACAAATATTATGGTTTAGAATGGGCATATACACAAGTTGCGCTCCCTAGTCTTTACCCAAAAATAAAGAGTTGAAGCAAGATAATGAAAATATTGATTCGGTAATGGAAGGAATTGTGTGTACTTAACATGGGCACGCTGTTTCCTATTTAATCATAGCTTATTATTAATCTATGTCTGCAGAGCCACTATAAAATGGTTGACCAACAGATAACAGAAAGTTCTCAAGTTTGAGTTTGTGAAGCTAAGTGTTCAAAAATTTACTTCATGCTTATTAGACAGTCACTCAATCGTTATTACACACCCACATTCTCCTTTAAGTCTACATTGGAAACTTAGGACATTTATAGGAACATTATTATCAATGTCAATGATCACGATATGAGAGAAGTTTGTAGGGTTAACATAAATATTCATCGCAAACATATCTTATTGACACGTAAATGAAACAGAGATAGAATAATTTTCAAACTAAGAAAGCATCACTTTATAGGGTGAAAGAAACTATTAACAAATTGATTATGTACTTCCAATTCCATATAAGCGATGGCAGAATTTCGTCAAAAGGTTTCTGCAAATTGTCTTCATATATTTCTTCTGTGGTAAAGTGTCCTTCCTTCCAGCAAAAATGTTTTCATTGTGTCGTGTCAAATCTACCTCGGTATTGTCATCAATCACATTTTGAGATACATATTGCTATATTCGATAGAAATAGTTTGAAAAACATATAACACCACAACCCAAACAATGAGGAGGCCTTGAAATTCCCATGTTACAAAAGAAAATCAATTTAAACAACACCATTAGGATTTGAAAAAATATCAAAGGTGTTTTTGTAAAAAAGGGTTTTCAATTCTGTTAGGACTGAAGAGAGTCACAACTATGTGCTTTAGTTTACTTTTGTTAGAGACTATGCCTCAGGTTTATGGTCCCTAGACCGTTTTAGCCTCTCCAAATGATGTTTTATTTTCTAAGATGAATGATCTAATAAGAGAGGGAATATCTAGCTAAAACTATTTTTTTGTATCTCAGCACATTGTGGATCATACAATCCTTATGGATGCAGATGGAGGTACAAAGAAGGTCATGCAAACCACTAGATTTAAGGGCTATAATTTCCATATTGGCTTTCATTCATTGTACATGACTCTTCTATGTTGTACAGAAGTATGAACTTAAAATGTCACGTTGATTGTGTGCCTCTCTTTTGAGCAGGTCCATAGAGACTTGCAACTACGTACGAAAGCACAGAAAAAGTTTTTGGAGTTAGTTCTATAGAAAGTGGGGAAACTCTCACAAGTTAAAACTTGGGGTCAATTGGATTGGAAGTCTCTTGTTCAAAAATTTCTGAGAAGGCCTCAAGACTGAAAAATGAATGTTTTTAAATCTATAATTTCTAATTTGACTTTCGCTACTTTGACTAAAATATCAGGTCTATTTCCAAAATCTGAAACTTTTAGTCAATAATTCTAGGTTGAAGACTGGTTTTTATATATTTCCCTCACTTCGAATGATATTTCAATGAAGATTCCTACAAAAAACTGTCAAGATATGCATATGGCATACAATAGTGCAGTTTTTGTAGAAAGAAATGAGAAAAGGTACGAGGTTGTAAGAATTTTCAGGAGAAGAAAGTAAAGTATTTCTTCTCCTGTTTAAGGACCAAGGAATCTTTGACCATTTGAATGAGAAGGCTACTAGTGACATAGTACAAGCATAAGAAAATGAAAACCATTTCTCTGGGAAGAAAAGGAAGCATGTGAATGAATGGAGTGCTTGTTCTTCAATCCATGCTAATAACATTAGCCTTTTTTAGTGCTATGTCTCCACATAAAAATGGTCAGCCTTTTTTAATGCTCTATTTGTGCATGAAAATAGTTAAATGCCTAAGGCAACCAAATTTTATATGAATTAAGATAAAGCATGTTCCAACGGGAGTAATATACTGTCAAACTGGTTATGGAATTGGACTTGAATTCCAATGGTTATAACACTGTATCCTCCAAGGAATGGGGGCTTGATATTAATGGTTTTGGGTGGAGCATATGAGTCTTTGGCACATATGAGCATGAATTGGTTGCATTCATGAATGATGATTAGAGCCAATAGCCATTGTATTATGGCTTTAAACATTTCTTGGATATGAGAAATCCTTTCATCTTTTTCCCTTGAGTTTTAACCTTGATCAAGACCTTTGCTAGGGTATCAATAAGATACGTGGCCTTGTAAAAAATATGCGATGATGTAGATAATGTACTTATACAAATACATGCTCTATAAATTATTTGGCCTTCAATTGTTCTTTGTGCCACTAAGTTGGGTCAATGCCACTTTAAACATTGCAAAGTTCATATAAATTATAATGCATGCCCAGGATGTTTTGTTTGGTCCATTTTTTAAGAAACCATTCATGTTATCATGCCAAAATTTATCTATGCACTAAATAATATTGTATTTGTAATGAAGTTGTTGTATTTTATTTTAATATTGTGGCAGTGAAACTCAAGCTTAAAATGCTCTCTGTGTTGGTGAGACTCAAGATTCAAATTTGTGATAAACAAATATTTTTGTTTAGCATAGACATACACACTAGTCTCTCTCCTATATATTTTACCTAAAGAGAGAGAGGTCAAGGTGATGTAATGACAATTTTGATTCGATAATGTAAGGCATTATGAGTACTTAACATGGGTGGACTCTTGACTTGGCTATTCATATTTAATTAAATAATAGCTCATTATTAGTCTATGGCTGCAGCATCATTATAAAAAAGGTTGACCAATAGATAAGATGAATTTCTCAAATTTGATTTGGTGAAACATGTGGCTCAAAACCTCACTTCGTGTTTATCAAGCACCAAGTAACTATTTATTAGGCACCCACATTTTCCTCTATGTTTGCACCTACATTTCCAACTTATGCCATTTATGTGAACACTCTTGACAATGCCACCAATCATTGTACAAGAGAAGTGTGCAGGGTTAGTAGGAATACTCATCATGGATGGATATGATTGACACATAAGAAAAGGAGATATGTAGAATAATATACGCCATTGAAAAAAATCAATTTATATGGTGGAATAAACTATTAAAAATTGCATTCTATAGTTCATGTCGCATATAAGTGATGGTGGAAGCACAAAAATATCAAGGAAAATGTCTTGCGGTAAGCACAAAAATATCACTTCTTGAAAATCACTTGAAAAAGGAGGTATGATATCTGACTCAAGGTGGGAATTACATTGTCTTCTCCAGTGCACTCTTCAATTAATGCTCAAACATCTTCTTGCATTTCCTTTGTCACCAAAAATATTTGATACACCACTTCCTCCATTTGTTTTGAAATGATAAATGTGCATAATTCTTTGTGGAATTCAACAATGATAAACTCACCTCCAAGAAGATATGTATCTAAAGAAGCCTACCAAGAACATATGTCTATCAGTACAAAGTTCAAACCAATAATAAATTTAAATTTGAAATCTTGAATAAAATTATAATGTCCCAACAACACTTTTGCATACCTCGGAATTGTTCAACGAAGGGATAAATTTATCAACAAAGACTTGTAATTTGTTCACCTCCCCACCAAAGCTTGTGAAGGGAAAATTATGGGTTATTCCTACCATTTTCAAGAGAAAAGAAGTTTACACAGATACAATGCATAAACAGTCAACAACATGCTGCAAAGGCAAAATAAAATAGGTATAGTTATTGTATTCAATAGAAAGTTATTCTTAGTAATGGTCCAAATAGATAACCAAAAGATGGCCATTTACAACAAATCTACCTTATGCTACCACATCCATCTATAGATAACATGTTTCTGGTATGGAATTCCCATGTTCTCTGTTGTAACAAGATTTACTGTGTAAAAATAGTCAAGCAATGTGTAAAATATTAGTAGATGACTACAAGATAACTTTCAAATAGTCAAACATTGTGGATAACAAATTCATGGAAGGAAATATAAAGTAATCAAAATTGTACATCATACACTTTCTAATATAATAATCATTATTAAAAAACATAAAATCAAATTGAAATTTAAGAAATTACACAAATACCAGTAGTGAAGATAGATATGCTCTTGAGATGGCCAATAATAGACTTCTTGTAACTATTTCAGAAGTAAGGCATGATTTTATTATAGCCATAATTTCCTTACAGGCCTATATC
Organism: Pinus taeda; assembly: GCA_000404065.3. Classification (NCBI taxonomy): domain Eukaryota; kingdom Viridiplantae; phylum Streptophyta; class Pinopsida; order Pinales; family Pinaceae; genus Pinus; species Pinus taeda. The sequence continues at coordinate 126,838 of APFE030778317.1, read as the reverse complement.
ATTTCTTTGAATAAGCCCTTGATCAGTCCTAGATGCAACTCTAGAGAGGTCTAGATATAGCTCAGCAAACCCTTCAAATTTGGCAGAAATGATAAATCTTACAAAAAGTGAGGATAAGGCTACAAACAATCTGCCTTG
>APFE030778317.1:88084-125525 GCA_000404065.3 Pinus taeda | reverse complement strand
TGGGGGGTGGGTGTCTCAGAAAGGTCAAGAAGGGCCTCAGGAAAGGGCTAGTATGTGCCTTAAATGAGCCAAAAGGAAATTCAATATAGATATGAATTAGCCTCATAAGATAAATCCTTTCATAATGACCCAAGATCCTTTCAAATTTATTCAGAAGTGACCTGTAACAAGGGTCCGAACTACATGATATTCAAAGTGTGATATTCAAATTGATTCAGAGATGACCTTTCAAAGTGCTTATGTAGTACATATCATTTACTGCAAGAATTCAAGAATTCTAAAAGCTTACCAGCCATCTTGGAGATTTTGGGATAATGGATAAACCAATAAGAAACAGAAAACTAGGAACTAGCTCTACATCACCTCCCATTTACAACCTTGCTTACTTAACAACGCATTTTTTTCTTCTAGTTGTGTTCTTGGGAGAGATCATAGGTATATTATCTATGAAATTTTGTGAAAAGTGGCCACCAAGTGGTTCACTTTTCCTTTTTGGAGGTGATATGTCGTGCTATAAGCACTTTGCTATGTATTTTCCTTTTCCAAACCATGAAATAGAAAATTATGCATTCTTTCTTTGGAAAAATAATATGAATTAAAATTTGCATACCATTCACCATATCAAATTCGTGTCAATCCAAAAGTTGCAAAAAAATAGATACCATTCACCTTAAAATAGTCCTTGGATCATACGCACACATTGCAAGGCCCATCAAACACATATATATCAATGTAGGAAAAAATAAAAAAGAAAAGGTTCATCACCCTTCCAATCTACCAGAAGCACATATTTCAATAAGTTGCAAACAATTTAAAAACAAACAACCATCACATGTCCAAAAGCCTTTATAGATATTAATTAATGGTAATGTCTTTTAGTGAAATCATTGAAAGGAAATGCCCAAAATATGATTGAGGACTCAATTGTCAATAATAACCAAGTGCAATTTAACTATTGTAGACCCCATGCGTATGACCAAAATATAAATACTTCCACAAAGACTCTCATGACACACTTGAACTACAAAATCTGATTTATATGTCCAATTTAGAAAAATAGGAAATCCAACTACCACATAAACATTCAAAATAAAATGCACTTCATGTGTTATACATAGCTATGGTGTAAATTTGTTGACTTCAGAGAGCATAAACCATCCCAACTAAAGCTCGGGCCATGAGATCCTTGATATCCTTTCTATCAAGTGAACCATTAATTTAAAAATACTTATCCAAAAAACATATTCATGAAAAAGGAACCACCTCTTCTTATTTTTCATGATTAAATGGACCAACTTCAAAGCAGCCACAGTGGAAGGAATCCAACACAAGTGTTGAGGTAAGGGGTACCCTTATCTCTAAATTGTATATAAGTGGTGAGGTAAGGGGTAAATATAGTTATATAGGTATGTAATTCTATTGCTTTTATGGAGTAAATACAAAATTAATGTTTGAATGAAACACAACTACAAAAGGATGAATGGCTAGTGAAAGAAACTTACACCAAAAAGAAGGTAGCAAAAAAAGGTAGAGTTATCTTGAACATTCACCATTTTAACTATTCACTGGACCTAGAACCAAAAATTACAAAGTTAACATCAAATTCATACAAAAAAAATCAACAAAAATACAACCAATAACTATTTATAAATGATCCAACATATGGAAATGCATAAGGAAAGAGAAAGTATAATGTTTTGAAAATCTACCTCGTTCAAATTTTTCACAAAATCTGAAAAAAATAAATTGTAATCACATTCTTCTAATTTGTATGTATCATTCCTAGCATTGTATGATAATTTTTCGATTTCTATAACAGATTAATGTTGTACAAAATCATGATCTGTCAAATAATATGTATACATGTGTTTCCCCTTTATTCTACCCAACTGATCCAGAATTAAATAGGAATGCAAAAAATTACAAATATAACCATAGAGATGCAACAAAAATAATACTTCATTTCATTACTGTAAAATAATAAAATATGCTTACAAATAGAAATGGAAATAAACTAGCTAGGGTGATGGTAGCTTATCTCTAGGAAGAGATGTGGCAGATACATGTCTCCGAACTGTGTTACAATGAGGCTTGAAGGCCTATTTATTGTTGAGAAACAATGGAAAACCATAAATATCCAAAAACCTAACCCTAGAAGATGAAACGCCAAACTATGGACCCCATTTGGGTAGATTGATATATCAACTTCCTCGGGTCGTAACTTTGGCATACGATCTCTGTTTGACTCGAAAAATATATCATTAGAAAGATATATTCGAGAACTACAACTTTGGGAAGAGCAGCATCAATCAGTGGACCCATTATGCTCTTAGATTTCCCAAAAAACGTCGTTTAGGGCCTCATAATGGCTCCAAAAGTTCAACACTAGAAAAACTGCTAAAAATAGTAAATTGTGCTACAAATAAGGAAACTAAAAAGCTAAAAGAGATAGTTGTGGGGGTCCAAGTGGGATAGGTGGGTGGCCACCAAAATCCACCTGGATCATTCCTCCCCCCTTAGGAATCAATGGTCCCTATTGCATTAAGTTCCTCCATCTACTGAACTTGGTCCCTGGTGAGTTGTTCTGCAATCTTTGATGTGTGTAGTAATGGTGGGAAGCATGGTAGAGGGCAGTCCACATTGAACTCTCAAAGCAAGCGAAGGAATGTGGGAATGTTGTGCTCCAAAGAATTGTTTCCTGCAGCCACAGTACTGGTGTAAGGACCATGTCAAAGTGGTCTGAGCTTTTGATGGGCTCTTGTAAGGCATTCTTTCTACAGATGTAACCAAACTTTGTCGCCCATCTGAAACTTGTGTGGTACCCCTTAGGTGAGGAGAAGTTGTTCATGTGTTTTGTCATGACCGTATCCCTTTACTGCTACTGCTGCGTGGAGGAACCCTTCGCGGGGGTCATGGATGTGGCTACAATCTTCCCCTTACTTTGGGAGCGAGCTAGACAGAAAATGAATTTCTTAGTCTGGGAGATGATCTTGATGAATTTCTTAAGAGAGATCAAAGAGGTGGCGGTAGGTGGGGCTACCTCCAATATCCTCTATAACGAATTACCCAAAGTAATAATAACAGCGAGAGGCCTTGACTCATACACAACATGTCGCCTCCATAAGTATGGTTGGCCTAATAGTACATCAAAAACATCTAGAGGTACAACATCACACATTACCTCATCTGTGAAGGGTTTGATGTTGTAGGGAAGACGACACTGCTGGCAAACTCAGAGATCTCATCCTTGGTGAAGCCACCCGATATTGTACAGTTGTGGGGGTGGTGTAGTCAGTAAGCCCAATTGCTTCATGACCTCTATTGAAATGAGGTTCTTTTGGCTGCCACTTTCGACAACGAATTGCAACGGCAAACCCTTCACCCACATTTGTAAGTGGAAAAGTCACTCCCCCTCCTCTAGATCTTCGAACTCATCCTTTTGGATCTTAGCGGTGGCAACAGTGGCACTAGGATCCACATCAATGATCTACTTCCCTTGGCCATTCCCCTTGTCAGGTTCTGACTCAAGGTCAGAACATGCATTTGATTTTGAAGCCTTCAACTCGGCCACTAGCGACTGCTTGGTCCAACACTCACTTGTGTTGTGAGTGGGGCTCTTATGGAACTTGCACCACTTTCCTGTGTCCTTGTTTGACTTCATGGTGTTGTTATTTTCTTGCAGCTTCGATGGGTTGTCTTGGGTCACCCTGCCTTGGATTTGTCCCTTGGTCTTTGGATTTGTAGATCCAAAGTCTCGCTTCTTCTGTTTAAACCTCTTCTCGATTTTGACAGTGTATTAGTACATTGTGCCGAGCGAGGAGATGTTCACGAACTCCATCTCTTCCTGGATGTACCTGTGTAGGTAGCCACATTATTTGAGTACCAAATGCAGCTCAGAATCCTTGATACCTAACTGTGTGCGAAGGGTATGAAAAATGTTTCTAAACTCCAACATATCTTGGTCCCTTCCCTACCACAGCGTGGTCCACTTTATGTATTTGTCCTCATAGCTTTTGATAGGATAGTACTGCTCCTTGATGGCATCCTGGAACGATTTCCAAGTGGGTGTAGCTGAAAACAGTGAGCCCATACTTTCATCCTTCTGCTCACAGTAGGTTTACCACCAGTCCTTAATGTGGGGGGTTGCTTTGAGAAGAGCGAAAATAATCTTTTCCTGACTAGAAAAATCATGAACAGAGAAATAACCCTCTAGCAGATTTAACCATTTATCTACAGCATCTGCATCTATCTAACCCTCGAATATGGGGATTTCAAAATTAACTTGTACCTTAAATGGTGTGGCATTTCCAAAGTAGCTGTTGGAAGCCGATGCGTCACCTCTGGGTAGCCGCTGAAGGATCTGGGCAAAGTTATCCTTCATCGTGTTCCTTTGGCACTAGACAGCTTCTTCGAGCAATATTTTGATACGATCTCCTACCCCCTCATCTTTCTTTTCATTCACCATGGGAGGCCATCTGGATTTGCAAGGCTGGTCTTGCAAAGGTTCATCTAGTTCAAGCCCTAAATCCTTATATCCCAACCTCATTGGGGACATGCAAAGAAAAAAAAGAGAAAAAGAAGACTGCTCTGATACCACTGATCCGGATTTAAATAGGAACACAACAAATTACAGATATCACCATACATATAGAGATGCAGCATAAATAATACTTCATTTCATTACTGTAAAATAATGAAATATGCTTACAAATAGAAATGGAAATAAACTAGCTAGGGCGATGGTAGCTTATCTCTGAGAAGCGATGTGGCAAACACATGCCTCTAAACTATGTTACAATGAGGCTCAAAGGCCTATCTATTGTTGAGAAATAATGGAAAACCCTAAACATCCAAAACCTAACCCTAGAAGATGAAACGCCAAACTGTGGGCCCCGTTTCAGTAAATTGGTACATCAACTTCCCGGGGTCGTAACTTTGGCATACGATCTCCATTTGACATGCACAATATCTCATTAAAAGGATCTATCCGAGAACTACAACTTTGGGAAGAGAAACATGGGTTGCTCCTAGATTTCCCAAAAAAATGTCGTTTAGGGCCTCAAAACGGCTTCAGAAGTTCAGGACCCGAAAAACTGCTAAAAATAGTAAAATATGCTACAAATAAGGAAACTGAAAAGTTGAAAGAGATAGTTGTGGGGGTCAAAGTGTGATAGGTGGGTGGCCACCAACATATTTGAATCTCGATGCCTTCTAATCTATCCAAAAGGTTAATGTCATTATGGTAATCAAACACACTATTACCATCCTTCTTCCTTATCCTTTGAACCCTTCCAATGTACCACATTCCACAAGAAACACCTTATTTTGTACATTGAGGAATAAATTTTCTTGTAGTACATTCAGTGGGGGAATTGAGTTGCTTTTGAGCAACACCCCACAATCTAACCTAATTCCAAAGCCAATCGAAACACCCTTTTGTGGAGCCTTCCCATCTTGCCTAAAGTAGACCCCATTTCTCACTTTCGTCAACCTATCTTTGGATAATGTTGGATTTCCATTCCACTAACTAACCAAACATGCTTTAAACATATCCTTACCATCATGATCCACCACTGGCTTTATCATTTTTCTTCCATTTTCATTAATGGAATCTAAAATTTCATCCAACTTGGGTCTCCACTCATTTTCCATTATTTGCAATTCACTTTCATTTTGTACCAATGATGATGGAGATTGGAATATAGAGTTGGAACAATTTGGTGGAGAATCATCAACTACTTCATCCACAATTTGGAATGTTGGATAATTTTGATCCTATGTCCATGGTTTAACCCACCAAAAATATTGAGTGTAATTTCTTGGTTGCATTCCAAGAGTTGATAAAAAGTCTTGTGCATTCTTCAATCCAATATTAAGGGCTTCTACAATTTTAGCATCTATGGATATTGAATCATATTGCGACAATATGTCAATGTTTTGTATTGTTTCTTGGTTCAATCTATTCCAAATTCTTTCTTTCTTATTATGATATTTATTAAAATGAAGCCCTCAAGGATTTGATTCTTCTTCAGCAACTCTATTAAGGGTTCCAACAACATGAAGCGAGTGAAATCATAGGCCCTCTCCACTCCAACCATCCCACCAACTTTACTAAAGATTTTCTCACATACATCTGTCCCAGTCAAGTGCAAAACACATGGAAAGTTAGAGTAATGATCTCAAAACAATCTCATCAACAAAACTTCAAAATGGCAAGAAAATTTCACATCTTCATATGCCTCGTTGCTGATGAAGTTTACGTTGACATTAGTATGAGATTGTTTCTGTACCCAACATAACCATAATGTGAAGAAATGATGAACTCGTGAAGAATTTCACACCCATTCCCAGAGGCTCAAGCTATGAGAGATAAATATGTCAATGTAGTCAACAACAATTTTTAGATAAGTCTTTGTAGCTAGTGTCCTATCTAACTTTCCACTTGTTGTACTTCTTAACTCTTCCAAACACCTATGAACATGCCTTGAAGCAATGTGTTGTGTGGATCCCCAATTTTTTTTATCTATCCTCTCTATATATTCACCCTTAAGCTTGTGATCATCCACCTTAAAAGTGTGATAAACCATTCTAACATGACCAAAACTTATGTACTCATTTCCTAAAACCAATTCTCGTCGATCGCTAAACAAAGGATTCACTAGATTTTTGTCATTTTGGATGTAAGCTTGGTCATGAAATCATGTTACATTGCAACCATTGTACAACTCAGTTAGCCTCCACCCTTCCTAAGGAATTTGAAATCGAAGACCTAATGTTGAAGAATATTCCTTCAACATAAGTTGTCTTCTTCTACTATCCCAATCTGAGGAATGACCAATAATAGGTCCCAAATTACTTTCCACATGTTTCTTCCAGATAGATTCTACCTTTTCCCATTGTTGATAAACAAAATTTGCATTGAACATATTGCATGTTGGATGAACAACAACAACCAAACAAGGAACCTTTTCATGTAAAGGGTTTGCAATAATAACATGTGCATCATGGCCAATAACATTGTTCTTAAAAGAATTTCTTATAATCTCATAGCCTACATCTCCCTCACCAACTCTCACCAAGAAATGTGATTGGCATTGACGTTCTTCTTTCGTACCACAAAACCCCACCAGTGTATTGCTTTTTGCTACCCACCTAACATATTTTTCACAATTGTTTCATCTTCAGCGAGAAATATGGGGATTGGGCCATCTATACCATGCTTGGCTTTATAAGAAGCATAAATGTTTTTGACTACCTCAAAAATGTGCTCGTGCTCCCTTGGGATATATGCTAATGACTTTCTAACTTGCCTTAAAGTCATAGATATTGAAGGACCATCCAGATACAAGCTAATAAAGCTATGTAATCTAGGACCTCCCCATAACTTGATCATCTCATAAAGGGATTTTTTGGATGTACCATACCTTCTCCCTACTTTTGCATGCATCAAGTTATGAAAAATATCCTTGACAAATTCTCAAACTACATCTTTACCTTGCAATTTTCCTTGCTTATGTGCCTCACACACATCCTTGCAAAACCTAAAGACATCCTTCCTTTTTGTCGATTCAAATAACGTTTCCTTTAGGGATATCATTTTGATAGAGAGTGTAGCAACCTTTATCCTCTCCCACCAAAGATATCACATTATTGATCTATGATTAGCATTTGTAACCCTTACGGCATTCTTCAGTTCCTTTTGAGTCAAATAGTCTAGTCTTATACCTTTTCTAGTATCGCTTTCACTTCTTTTATTGGTGCACAATAATTCATGATATAATCAGATCTTGAAGTCATCACATTCTAGAAAAAAGTTACAAAAGTTGCATATTAATGAATGAAATGGGATCCTTGTTTCAGAAGCCCTCTGACAATGAATATGCCTATATGTACCATCAATATGACAATCAATACCTTCATAACATAAGATGATCTTGGTATGCTTCTCTATGGCCCATAATTTTCCACCCCTTTGATCATCCATTAGAACCTTTGTTTCCAATCTCTCCCCATTTCTATCAATATTAAGATACCAATACCCCCAACATTGTAGTAACAAGGGAGATAATTGAGATATAATAAGATGGAAAAAAAACAAATAAGTTTGAAGTAAGATAAATAAAATAATATACAAATTCATATTCAATTTTAGTCTAAGTTGTTAATTAACACACCTGAAGTAGAAGCATTCGCACTTGTAGAACCCCTATGTAATATTGATGGTGAAAATGGGACCAAGAACCTAGTCAAACTTTGTTGGGACTTATCATTGGTAGGCTTCTTAGGTCTCCCAATCATGCCACTCCTCAGCCCAATCTCCTCATGTGAACTCTCATTTTTAGTAGTAGTAGTGTGTTTCTTTGATTTCATTTTTTCATTTAGAGAACTGTCAATATTACCACTTGTCGGCACTAAGCAAAACCATTTATTGCATTGTGTACATTCCACTCTGACTTTTTTCATGTCCTTATAGTCCACAAGTGTTTCTTCCACCACCTTGAACAAATTAGGCTCTTGTGTCTTGTTGAAATAATCTTTAAGTTTGATTTCTTGATCAATATGAAATTGATCTCCAACCATCATTGTCTGTTGTACTTCGTTACATGAAGGAACTTCACTACCACTTGGCATTGAAAGGTGTTTTTGATGGGCCCTTGTTTCCATATGATGGTTTTTGAAGTTGCATGTTGTTTGTGCTTCCAAGGATACATCACCTGTTCCATAATCAATGCCACAAATTTCATGATGGATCTTTATTTTAGATTCTCCCTTTTCTGAATATACTTTGAGAGTAATTTTCTCATTCACAAAGTCTTCCATTAAACTTTTTAATTTTGTTTTCCAAGATGTCAATACACTAGGATCAGCAACTATGGATTGTTCCACTGACAAAGACATATTTCCAACTCTTGGTTGTTTATGCATAGGTCCCTCCACATTCACTTCAATGTTTTCAAATATTGGTATTGTTTCCACCACATTTGAACACTTTGTTTCCACATCAAATGTGCCTAGTTTCCTCTTGATGCCTAGAAGTGTTGTATAAACTTTCCATTTTTTTCTCTTGCTTTGGATTCAAACTTATTCCATCCTGGATAAAATCAAAAGGGTATCCAATGATTTCATCATCATGAATTTTAGAAAATGTACAACCTTCTCAACACTTGACCACATCAATGATAGAATTCTCTTCACGGGTAGCAATTTTATAAAACAACTCCATCTATTTTTGCACATAAATAAATGAAAAAGTAGGCAAAATTCCAAAATCATATCAATTTATTATAAAAAAAAAAAAAAAGAGAAAGGAAGAAAGGTATGAAATTTCAATTCAAAGCTCCAAAAAACATGAAGAAATATTACTATTTGGATGAACACCTTGATTCGAAATGCACTATCGGTGGATTCCTCAAATGGAACTAAAACCAAAAATAAAATAGATTACTAAAATAACTTTGAGAGTTGATTTATTGTTGCACCATAACTCGGAAAAACATTGCATAACTATTTTTAATTCATAATCTTAACATGATTTGTAACCATAATTTAAGTGCTTTTCTAAAAATTCCCATTATTAAGTTAGATAGGCCTAACATCTATGCATCTTGAAATTGTTTCAACCATGTAAATACCTATTAAAATTGGTAACTAGGGCCAAATTCCACTTTGGACAAATCCTATGGGGAAGATTATGCATCTCCTATGGCAAGCAAGTCTTAGCCAACCATGATGCTCAAAGAACTATTTGGAGGAAGTTTACAGCTATGGATGCTCTTCCATTTCATAACATAATTAAGAGAAGAATTATTTCTATGTTTTTCTTCATATCATATATATTTCAGTTTGGGTTGCAGGAAGAGTTTCTACTTCAACATGTTGAAGGCACTTGTGGAAGGGACGAAAGGGTCAATTTGTATCCTCCATCTCCGATGTAGTTAAGGAGGGTAGGTCGCAGTCTATTCAAAGGGAGTAACATTTATATGTGAAGCAATCTAATTCTACTACATGATTGAAGACTTAAGCCCTACATCACAGACATTAGACAATATTGTTTTTATTTTCCATTCTTGGACTACTTGAGCTCATTCCTCTCAGGAAAGAAAGCCGCATCATATGATAAAGGATCAAGTTCCCTTAGGACATCATTCTTTCGTTGCTTAAGCTGCTATCTGGTTAGTATTCGACTATTGCTACCTGTGGACAAAATTGCACACATGATTGGGTTGTCTGCATGGAATTGGACAATGGTTCAAATCATCATTCATCATTCAGAATGTTGATCCAATCTATGCAAATTATAGTGACAATATTGATTTCGAATAAAAATGTATAAGAACCAAAGGGTATCCACATTAGTGAATATTTGGTATTCATAATATTAACACGCAATGAAAATTAATAGGAAGCTGGAGATTGATATCAATGATGTGAATGGCTTGGTATTAAAGGACATTCATGGTGATATTGAACTTAAAGACATATACTTCAGGTATCTAACAAGCCTGCTGTTGAAATATTTTTTGGTATATCACTGACAATACTGGGAGGCACCACTATAGCTTTAGTTGGAGAGAGTGGAAGTGGAAAGTCCACAGTGATAAGTCCCATAGAGATATTTTATGATCACAAGATATTGAAGTGCTTATAGTCACTTTCAATATCAAGGAGATTCAACTTCAATGGATAATCTAATAATAATTTGCACTATTTCTAGTATAATATGAACTATTTGCACCCAAATGTGAAACTAGGGAACATAACTGAAGATGACGAAAAACTTAAAATAAAAATGCACGAGCTTATTGGAAATACATCATTTTCTCCACATTTCTGTATTATTTTGGGCTAATTTTGCATGCTTTTTCCAAAAAAGAAATTTATCAGTTTTTATTTTTCTTAAAAATAAATTCATTCAAACTTTACTAGAAATTTTAACATTTTGACAAAAATATCAGCAAAAATGTTTGTTAAATTATCTAAACTTCCTTATCAAACACTATGACTCATTTGGCAACAACCCATTATTGAAAATAACCATTGATTAGAGTTTGTGCAAACCTAGTTGATCCATGTGTTGTGTTTGAGTTGCAGGTGGGCATTGATAGATGGCAGAATTTCGGGGAAAACAGATAATGAAATAAAGAATTATTGGAATACTTACCTGAGCAAGAAATTGGAACTAAGAAAAAAGGTGTCTAAAATAAAAGTCGAAGATTTAAGGTATTGTCAGTTTGAGCATGATCATGAATCTTTACATGAATTGCCACTAGATTTACCTTTTTCACAACCATGTGTAGCAAACGAGAATAAACCAAACTTAACTAATCACAAAACTCTTGATTCAAAAGAAGTTGAAATGGTTTCATATGAGAAATATAGGCCTTCTAGTGAATCAGAATCAGGCTCAATCCATCTTCAACTTTTGGATAATCACATTAATAATTTCGTTCCATACATAGATGGGAGTATGTATGAATATATCCAAGATATTTATTCTGCAACTACAACTCCAGAGTGCATGAATATTGAAATTCCCTCTTGTGAAGATATGGGAGAATATTTGAATGAGCTTACAAAGTGTAGTGAGGTTATATTGTAAAGGGACACAACTGTGTTAAATAGATTTCACACATTGTGACTCATTGCCTTTCATGGTCATTGTAGAGTGGGTTTAATACTATGTTGGAAAAGATATATCATGTTTCTTTCATAGCCTCAGAACCATGAGTGTAATAAGAATTTCTAAGAACAGCTGGGATATTTATTATTTAGCTTTGGATGACATCTAGGAAGCTACATCCCCCCTCGTGACAACATTACAATTGTAGTACTTCATTATTGCTTGTGGCGGGCTTGTGAGACACATTTGATCATTGGCATTTCAAAAGTTTATTTAACGGGAGATTTGGAAGTTTGATCATAGTGATAAATCAACATGAATAGCTAGAGAAATTGAATACTAAGAGTGAGTTTATGTGAATATGTTTGGAATGAGTTCCCCCAAAGACAATTTTGTGGTTAAAAACCCATGATTTGGGACAATTTTGTAATAAAGTTGTAAAGTATCCACATTTTGTGGTCGTGAATCATGAAGGTATCAAAAGTCATAAAGGGTTTTCCACCCTTATTTTGTAAAGCGTAAAGTCGGTGGTAATGATCCACACATGGTCCACAGACCATGGGATTGTATAAAAAGGAGCTAAGTAAGCTCGCTCTAGATATATAGTGAAGAATGAAGAGAGGAGTTAAGCATTGGAGTCTAAGTGTTCTCGGGTCTTAGCGTAGGTAGAGGCTCTGCAGTTGAGTGTGCAGAGGCCTAGGGTGGATGTCCGCAACAGAGTGCGCGGACCCTTGCAGCTGAGTGCGCAGGGTGGATAGAGTCTGTATTAGCTTAAAGATATCAACAAAGAGAAGCATTCTGTAATCGTTGTGTATTTAGTTCTTGTTAATGCATCTGCTTATATTGCATTTTGGGTTTAATTTACAATGTTTATGTGATGCGCGAATATATGTGGTTATAATGGTTAATTGAACACAAGTAAAAATATCGGTTTACGCGGCGGTAACTGTGATTGATTAGTAAGATATGTAGAACACTTAAGGTAACTTGGAAACCTATATAATATGCTGTCATAACTGTGCGGAAGTAACTAGATCACGGGTTAAGGCTACGCGAAGGTTAATCATACACCTTCATGGAGGTATTGAAGGGTGGAATAAAGTGGTATATTGACAGAGCCCTAATTCTTAGCGACCTACGCTAAAGTAGCGGCTGAGGGTAAAAACTAACATCACGACCATCTCAGGGTGCGAAAACTTGGTTCCAGCATCCCCCCATATTGCTTCAGGTAAGACTTCGGTCCATGCTCTATGGGCTGATGCCGAAAGGACCAGTAGTGTAGGTATTTGTTTGGCTAACTAACACTGAACCTAGGTCAAGTCCCACAAAGCCAACAAAATACCTAAATCGATATAGTTTGGTCATGGCTAAGACACGAAAGTGAATAGGAAAATGGATACCTATCTCAAAATCAATTTGGTCTTATGCACAATATTCCCCTAATCAGAATAGAAGGCCTCAAAAGAGAGAGAATTACATAAAAACTTCCCCCCTAATGCCAAGCATGAGACATGGGAAATGTAATGAACATGTCACATATAAGCTCCCACAAAACACCTTATTTCCTGCACCAACATTTCACAACCTAACAAGTGTGGACTTTAGTAGAGGTAAAGAAGAAATATCCACTAAAACATGTTGGCCAAATAAAACTAAAAAAGGTCAGTTAAGTTTTCCCTGGAAATAGAGTTTTCAACCAAAAAGAGCTAGTGTCATAATGTGGAAAAACACAATCAATCATAATAGGTTGAGACTTCTTCATGGAAGAACCATCTATCCAAAATTGGCAGGGATAGATCCTCTATATGTATATGGGAGAAAGCATGTAGTTCCCTCTTGAGAATAAGTGGTCATAGACTCAGATGTGTCAATAAGAACATATATCCAAGAAACATGCCTCTCATCACAATAAAGCAATGCATACATTGTAGAACCACCAACTCCTAGAACATAAAAAGACCAAATATGTAGATTCTATAATGATATCATCAAAACATGGATCATTTAAGGACCAATATGAAAAATTCACCATCAAATTTGCACTGTAAAAAGATTCTATCTAGTCCAAGAATAACATAGAGGAAGCATTTATAAAGTCTTACAAGAACATCATAGAGGATGCCCTCATAAAGTCTTCAAAATATTTATTGAAATACCTAAGGAAAAAAATATCTAAGGAAATTTTTTAAACCCTAGAAGATAGATTATCCAAAAACAATAGTTCCCCAGTGATAGGGCAATGCCACTAGCAAACAATCTTAAGATAAACCAAAAATTAAGCTCGCAAAAAGCCCAATTCCTTGGTTAAAAAAAAAACTTTGTCATGCTACTTTACAAAAATTTCATATAGCTATTTCAAAAATAAGGAATATAAATGGTCTAAATCCATGATTCTACAATCATAACATAGGATTCCACTAGTGAAAAGTCACAGGTTTTTTGCTGGAAAAGTTCCTGAAATAAAACAACAATAAACCCTGATGCACTTCTCACAATGAAGAAGGGCACCTTTTCAAATTTTTCCATGTTAGGTGTAAATACCTCAATTTCAATCCAGATTTGTCCCTTTCTTGTGTAACATAATACCTTTTCAAACCTCTCCTTGTTCCCCTACTCTTGTTTTAATGTTCACTTGTGAAATAGGGCACCTTTTCAAAGTTTTTCATATTAGGTATAAATACCCCAACATAATTCCACATTTGTACCTTGCTTGTGTAACATAATACCTTTTCAAAGTTCTCCTTGTTCCCCTATTCTTGTTTTAATGTATGGATTGTCATTAAGAATAAAGTGTGGTGTACAAAAACCAAACACCTCTTCGACTTAGATTAGTATCTGTCTGATGAGAATTCTACAAACTTTTAAGAAAAATATCAACAAATAATACAATAATCCAACATCCAAATGCAATGAGACACTTCTAAAGAGATGTCACCTGACAAGATAAAAATAATTATATACAAGGACCCAAAGCCATAAGAAAATTTCCCTGAATACCAAATAGAATAGAACAATAAAATGTAGATGTTCATTGTGTTTGGAATAACAATTTCTGTTAGACCAAAACCTGTAGGTCTGTTGTACTCAAAAACTCCAAAATTTGTTGATGACTAAAATATGATTTTTGTGTTTACTAAGATCACGTTCTTAGTGTCCTCTCAAAGACCTTCTATTTATTCTGAAAATTTGTGTCTTTCACTGTGTTCACAACAAAGCTTCACAAACATCCATTTCTCACTAAATTTTGCTCCAAATCTGTGTTATTTTACTCCACACCACTGGCTCTCTTTTGTTGTCCCTTCTAGGCCTTTACACTCATCGTTTTAGTCTTTAGAAACCTATCCACAAGAAAATCTCCTTGAATACCAAATAGAACAGAACAATAAAATGTATATGTTCATTGTGTTCAGAATAACGATTTCTGTTAGGCCAAAACCTGCAGGTTTGTTGTACTCAAAAACTCCAAAATTTGTTGATGACTAAAATATGAGTTTCGTGTTTACTAAGATCACGTGCTTAGTCTCCTCTCAAAGACCTTCTATTTACTCTGAAAATTTGTCTTTCACTGTGTTCACAACAAAGCTTCACAAACTTCAATTTCTCCCTAAATTCTGCTCCAAATCTGTGTTACCCTTCTCCACACAACTGGCTCTCTTTTGTTGTCCATTCTAGGCCTTTCCACTTGTTGTTTTAGTCTTTGGAAACCTACACCCTTTTCTCCACCTGCACT
This sequence comes from Pinus taeda, assembly GCA_000404065.3. Taxonomy (NCBI): domain Eukaryota; kingdom Viridiplantae; phylum Streptophyta; class Pinopsida; order Pinales; family Pinaceae; genus Pinus; species Pinus taeda. The sequence goes on along the minus strand of APFE030778317.1, from coordinate 110,175 downwards.
AGTCTCCGTGCACATGCAACTTGAAGAGAATGCCCTACAATAGGCTTCTCAGCCCTCAAATAGTCCTCCATGCAATGTTTCACCTGCGACCCTGAAACCCTACCTCAAACCCCCATTTACTTCTTACAGATTTGAAACTCATGCTCAAATGGATTAATTCAGTTGGCTATATATAGTGGTTTTGTAAAATAGAAGAGACATGTTTGTTTTTAAAGGTCATGAGCCTACATAAATAAGTTGGCTTATATGAGTAGTTTGACAATTCAAATTTATAAAATTCATATCTCTCAAGTGACAAGGGGTTTGGAGGCATGTGAGCAGTCCTTGGAAAGATCTTGAAGCCCTATATTGGCTGGTGTAGGAGTCATTTCAAAATGATGCATCCAAGTGTCAAGAAAACTCATTCTTTTATGAGTATCTTAGAATAGGGTTGGTTCATTTGATGATTATATATTGTTAATATTATAATATGAGCTTTTAATTTATTAGTTTAATGACAGTTTATTAATATTTTAGACATGAAACATCTACCTATACTGTATATGCACATTACTACTCTTAATGCAAGTGCAAAAAGGTAAAATAACCTTGGTTTGGTTCATCACTGAGTCAAACCTCAAACTCAGTATTTGATACTAAAATTATGAGAATAAACCTATGTTTGAGTCATTCGACCATGGGAAATTGAGGACATAGGATCCAAGCCAATTATAATGTGATGAGGATATACTTTTTTATATGGTGGACTTTGCTAAAGTAATGATAAACTCAAAAAATTATTAGAGTACCAAAAAAATGAAAAATAAAATATATGTAAGCCTTTGAAACTTCCTAAGCAAGCAAAAGAAAAAATGAATGACTAATTTAAGAAACATTTATTTCTACCAAACAAATGTGGAAAACAACAAGATGTTGATCAGTGCAAGATTTTGACTCAACTAGGTTACCATTTCACCTAAGCCAAAGGAGGTCCATTGTTTGCAGTAAAGCTCTTAAAGGCATGTTCCTTGAAACACTTTGAAGAACATATATAAGAAGGAAAAAATCCACTGCATATACTGAGACATACATATTATGAGACACATCATTACAAGAAGTGAACTACATGGTACGAACAACTTCATAATGAATAAAGCAAATTCGATCTTGGGGTTAACAAATGTTATGACCTGAGTAACCATAACTAACCAAAGGAGAATTGACTGAACCAAATAAGAAATTAATATGCTATAATAATATCCTATATATACTAATGCTCATTAATACCTCACATGGTACAGTTCAACACTGACTAAAACTATGAATTTAACTACCAACACTAAGGAATTCAATCCCAATTCCCAATGGATTTACCTACTACAAAGGCGAAACAACTCCATATACCAAAGCCTCATTTTACTATACCATCATCTAACATAAGACACTAATAGAAAACAACAATCACAAAGACACAGAATCAATGCATGCACAAGAGAGACCCCACAAAACCAATGACTACACAAATCCAACCCCCATCAGACTAACAACAACACAAATCTAATCCCCACTAGACCAACATCTATACAAATCCAAACCCCACTAGACCATCATATACACAAATCCAAACACCACTAGGCTTAATCTCTTTTAATATTGATTTACACATGCTTAGTACCAAGCATAAGCTGAATATACTTGATCAAATCCCCAATCAAATCATTTCTATTAAAATGATGTTTCTAAGTTTCCCAGTCTAGGAGCATTAAAATGGAATGTAGCCAACTTACAACACTCAAAAAAATCCCAAAAGAATTCCTTCAACTGAGATGTTACAGGTGGACGCATCTATTTCGTCAAAGTCACCCCACAACTACGTCAAACAACAACCATCAACTAAAAAAAACAATTATCTCATTTAACATTTTAAATAGATTTATCGATGACATAAAAAATTTAAGTCAATAAAATAGCAAAAAATCTATATTTTATTATTATGACACTTTTGACAAAATGTACCCAAATATAGTAAATAATCTCAAAATGTACCCAAATAGTAAATAATAATGTTATTTATTTTATGAAGAATCTTTTCCTGATGGTTAAAAATTATACTATTATTTTAAATCTCTTTTTTCCCTTTCGATTTAATATATGTCCATTTTGTTTTCCATTAAATTTTGTCCTGTGTAATTTGAAATATCACATTTAGTTGTAATTTGATAAAACCTTAATCAATGTTCACGTCAACATCATCATACTTTATTCATTTAATACAAATAATGCTAACTTATAATGAGAAAAAAGATAAATTTTATGAGAAAATTTGTGCAATATACATAACTATCACAGTAACTTAATTAAACGTAAAATTATTGAAAGTAACACTAGTGGTGCCAAATCTTTGGAAGTGCATTATTTTTTCCTAGCTTATTTAGGACTGTGTGGTCTTAAAGGATTCATTTTCTTCAGACTAGTAATGGGCAGATATAGATTTTCGTTTTGGTAGTGAAAATATAGATTTTCTTGTGGTTTGTTGGAGAAAATGAGTCAGCCTCCTCTAAATAAATTAGCTACATAGGAAGAGCAACAAGGATCATTCTACAGCCTTAGACAAGTGTGATTTTGAACGGTTGGAGGGGATCAGTCGAGAGCCTAGGATAAGTGCGAATTTGAATGGTCGAAGGTTTTGTGCAGTATTTATTCGTGGCGAGTCTTTGGAATTTATGAGGCAGATGGAGTACAAAAATCCTTGCATTATGGTGGTGCCCTATTCAACACAGGGCCATATCAAGCCCATCAATCAATCATTTGACCCCAAATTTCTCTTTCTCTCCATAAAGCCAAGATCATCGACATATTAAGTCACTTGTGGCTATAGATGGAAATGAATCTTCTCAAACGACTAATCATGTTGCAAGAAAATCAGTTATCTTGGAAAATTCCAACTGGTAAGGGTTCATCGACTTCTAAATGGAAAGCAACTACATCAATTTTTCTTAGAAACTCTAAATGGAAATGGTTAGGGTTCATCGAACGTGAAGTTTGTGTCGTTCCCACCCTTTCCTGTTGTTGGTGACGTGCAAGCTGCTGTTCCCGACATCCTTCCAATGAAATCGTGTTTTTTGCATTCGCTTAGCCAAAAAATCATATAAACAATACCTTAGAATATATATATATATATATTAAAACCTTCTAAGAACTTATTATAACCCCAATATATCATTTTGTAATTTTTCCATTATTAATTCCCCAATATGAACACATGTGATATAATATTGGTTTGTCAGTGAAGCCCCCTGTGGAAATGGGCTTCAATAGCCAAGAATATATTTCAGTCATATGTCAGAACTTGTTCTAGAGTATTGAAAAATCTTACAGTTGAGTTTTATCCATCATCTCACCTTGTATCTAACAAGGCGAGAAGTGATGGTCATCTACAAAATTCAAATCCACATCAAGCGAGACTGAGCCACAACCTACCATACTAGATTCAGAGTTGTAGCCAGAGACAAAGATGCCCCTGAGCATGCCTTTAGTTGATGATAAACCTTAAACCTTCTATGCAGGGTTGAGACAACTCTTCAAAGAATTGGGGACACTTCCTCTAGCAGAAGACTTCAGCTTCTTGCCATTTTTGGAAGAGTTTCAGGAATTGCATTACGCATCCCAAAGTTGGTGGTCATCCTTGAACAATCACAGGTTGAGACCTCCCTTTCAAGGTTGAAGGTTTATCTCTTCAAAACACGAGGAGCACTTCCTATAGCAAAAGACCTCAAAAGAGTTCCAAGAACTGCACTAAGAGGTCTAGTGTTGGTGGTCATCCTCAAACCACCCCCCTTGTACCAACATTTCAAAGAGCACATTCAGCCTAGTGCTGCCATGCATTTTTGCAAATTTTGTACAAATCTCTTCTTGGACTCATATATGCCCCTTCGGATTAAGGGGGGGGAATGTTTGACACCTAATCCTCTATGGGTTGGTGTGGAATGTGAACAACCACCGGAGTCCAAGAGGCCACTTGGAATATCAATCCAAGGGTCACACCATGTACTATAAATATAAATCATGTCAATAATATATGCAATCAATGTGCTTATCATTTACATTAGTTGTTTGCATTCCATGTGAATTTAACATTGTTGGTAACACAATCTAACTTTTCTTACTCCTTCATCCATGGAGTTAGGATTTTAAAACTCAATCCTCTCTTTGTAAGGTGTTAGTAAACAGTTTAAAAATATTTCCACTTTAGCTTTCTCTTATTTAATGTAGGGCACATACTGTAATAGGTTTGTAAATTTTGCTATAAAATCATCCATAGTTAGCTACCCCAGTCTTAACTCATGGAATTCCTTAGCACGGTCATCATAATATCGCTCACTCGAGTACCAAGACTTTAACTATTTCAGAAATTCCTCCCAAGAAACTATCTTCTCTTCGAACATATGTAAACTTTCATCCTCTTCCCACCAGAGAGTAGTTTTTCCCTGTAGCTGGTAAATAGCCAATCGGGTCTTCAAATTACTTTTTTACTCATATACCTGAAATTATTTTGTCATGTTAAGAAGTCAGACTTCCACATCTTCCTCTTTTTCAACATCAAAAGTAGGGGGTTTGATTTTCCTAAACTCTCCCTATAAATCCATTTTCTTCTTTTTCTTCTGTAATTTTGGATATGTCTTATTTGATTCTCCTCCACTTTCAGACTTCTTTGAATCTTTTTCCACCTCTTTCCCTTTACACCCTTCTAGTTATATACTTCTATGGCTAGACTTCTCAGTCAACTCCCTTATCATTCATTCCTACCCTTCACTAGCCCTCAACAAGGGTTCATTGTTGTTTCTGAGATGAGTCAGTTCTTGGTGCAAGTTTCTAATAAACCGCATAAACTGAGAGTTTGGCAGAGTGCCACACCCTCCCAATTCAACATATAGTTGTTCACCGCCTATTATGGCTAGAGTTGTTCACCGCCTGTTATGGCTGGAGAGGAATTCTCTGCCATTATGTAGAAACCTGCTTCGCTTATGTACCTTATAAAACAATACAACCTACTATCAGTATTTCGTAATGGTATTTATATACATATGTTTCTTGACTGTGATGGTCCCTTGTAGGCCCAATGCTAAAAATGGGCTCTAATACCACCTATTACAAACATCTTCACTACTATGATTTTTCTTTTTATTTCTATTAACAACAAGATATATTGTCTTATGCTACTTACTCGTTGTAATGTTAGCCATTTCATACTTGATTTTCAGGAGAGGAATTAAAAAATTGTAACCTTCAGTTCACATTAAACATGAACTTATGATGTACCTACATTTAGTGATATTCTTAATAATGGTTTCTCAAAATAAGTTAAACCTCTAATTATCTGGTTTTTTAATGTATTTTTTATCGAAGATGATATTTAACAACAGAGTATATGTGTCTAGCTAGCGTGCATAGTTTCATTTACCTTCTCTCCTAGCTGGAAATTCACTTCCTTATATGGTAACAAAAGAAGTGATTTATACGTTTCTATTTCTATCCGAGCATGAATTCGGCCGAAGCATATCTATATGCCCTCGTTACCATAGTGTACAAATATTGCTAAGTTATTGAATTTCCTAAAGGATTCAAATCTAATATCTAGCTTGATGGGGCCAACCCACATGGTCCCGTCGTCGCTCCCTTTCCACCTAAGTTGTACTGTGGTATGATATTGAATTCGCCGGATGTTGGTCAGAGATATTTTGATTTCCAATCTTTAGGCAATTAATGGTTTTCTACAAAAGGTTTGGTTGGCATTGTGTGCAGTGGACACCTGTATTTCTCCTGGGGATTCTAAACCCCGCCCTTGTATTGGGTTTCCGCCACCTTCGAGCTCATTTGGTCCTATGTTGGTTTGTTGTTTCCTTCCGCAAGCTCTCGGCGATTTGGTGACTGTTACCATGGTTTCTTCCTACAAATGATTTGTGCTCTGTTGCAAATGGGTTCACGGGTTCTGTGTGACACCAGTTGGTGGTTTGCGGCTTCAATGAAAACCTGTTAGTCGTTTCGGGGTTTTGTCTGAGTCTGTTGAGCTTGTGTTCTTGCGGCGGGTCTCATAGCGTCGGTTGTTTGGTTCCTCTAGTGGAAGTGTTTCGGTCTCTAGCAGGATTTGAATGACTGGTAAGATTCATACCCTGTTTTTATGTTCAGCTTTCCAGGGTTTCAATGGTCGACTTTTGTTATGTGTTCGTCCTCTGTGCGTCCTCTGTCCGATTTATTGTCTGGTCTCCGCTGTCATTGTCTCCGTCTATTGTTTCTCTGATTTGAGTGTGGCTCTGGTCTCATTCTACAGCGGTGTTTCGCTCAGCACGGCCTCACCAGAATAATGGCTCTGTTCATCGTCGTTCTAGTTTCAATGCAACAGGTACTTATGCTCTCTCTGCTATTGTATTCTTTCCATTCCTTCTTCCACTTCTAACATGTTAGCTCCTTGCGAGCAGGGGAAAGAAAAACAACCGATTTGTGCTCGATTTGGTCACGGCTTCTTCATTTGTATGGTCACAGCTCCTAACCTTGGTAAGGGAATTCTTCGTTCCTTCGTTACTGTGAATTTATGTGGAATTATACAGGCTCCTTCGCCATTTCTAATACTCATTTTACTGTGTGTTTTCACAGGTGTAGCGACCGAGGGTTTCGGTGCTGGGGCCTTTGACTACTCTCATTCAATTCCATGTAGCTCTACTTGTCTGTATGTTTCTGTTTGTCTGCGTCTCTCGGCGTATGGTTCAGTTGGGTCGTAGGTTTCTGTGTCTCAATTATTATGGAGTCTTCTCTTGTTAGGGTCTTTGCTGTAGGCTATAAGCATCGGCCTGGAAAAATATGTATGGAATTTGGGCTTTTTTGGATGAGGGTTACAGTTCCCAATCCGTGAACTGGGTTTTTTCTCAAATTGTTTTTGAATATGGAATACGAATGGACATTTGTTGAAAGACTTATGAATGAATTTCTGTAATTGAAAAGGTTGTTATGTCGTAAGGGTTTGCATACCTGGTTTGTATGATGGTTGTTCCATTCTCTGCATTCATAACCTCGATTTTTCGTATGTAAAAGTATAGTAAATGACTCTCGTTGCACGCTGTGGTTTCTCGGTGTATGAGTGTTTGCAGACAAATGTTGTTCTTCTTGTTTGCACTCGATAATTCCGATGTTCGAAGATTTATTTTCCCTGACTTCGTGCTGTGACCAAACTTTTATGAAATTCATACAATAGTTTCTCTGCTAAAAGAATTCAGACTTAAATGGAACACTGTGAGGATATGTGCACAGAAAACTGTTTACTGTTTGTATTCCTTTTCTGAGTATTACTCCTATTCCGAACCCTTCTTTTGTGCTTAGAGTTTCTCTTTAATAGCACTGTTACAATTGCTCTAACTGCTGGCAGTTTTTCCAGTTTGACAATTAGTTACAACAGTTAGTTTACATACTGAATTGGTTTGATTTTTCCCGTACATTCTTTTATTGTGAATTCTACAATAACAACTCATTTGTCTCAAAACAGTGACCCTAATCTAATCATTACATTTCCTAATTACTTCCTATTACAGTATCTCTAAATAACTTAATAAAAGAAAATGATAAAGAAAATAAAAGGAAATAGGTATGTTTCCCACTGCATGAATCAATCCCTCTGCCCTCTTTAGAAATCATATTCCTTTATCAGCGCCTTTGTCCTATTAGCTAGATGCTCCTGCATCAGGCTCCCGGGGTGAAAGAAATTCATGGCTCCGTTCCATGAGCTCCTCCACCGAATAGCCAGCTTTTCGTATCTTTGCCGCGTCGAGCCATGAGCTATCCTCCATTGGACGGTCTCTCCACTTGACGAGGTATTGCAGATATTCCTTCCTGTATGTCTTCTTGGCTACCTATGTGCTGAGAATTCCTTCAATCTCATGGGATTGAGCCAAAGGCATATGTCTCATCCAAGAACTGTCTTTAACTTGGGTGTCTCGTTCTGGCCGTACCACACTGTCTTCCTCCGCTGGGGCAGCATATGGAAACAGGTCCGCCACATTGAAAATAGGTGATATGCCTATATCAGGTGGTAGCTGAATTTCATAGGCGTTGGCTGAGAATTTGCGCAATATTTGGCAGGGGCCAATTTTTTTAAACTTTAGTTTATTGTACGTACCCTTAGGAAACCGTTCCTTGCGCAAATGCACGAGGACCTCATCTCCGATATTAAATTGTACTTCCCGTCGCCTTGAATCTGCTTGTTGTTTGTACTTCTGTGTGCTATCCTGCAATTTCAATTTTACTTGTTCATGTAATTCGTTCATTACTTCGGCAAAATCTTCTCCATCTACGCTTCTCCATTCTAATTTTCCCAAATCTCGTAATTCATGTACTCCCCGAGGGTGCATGCCGTATAAGATTTGGAACGGGCTAAGTCCGGTGCTACAATTGGGCGAATCGTTATAAGCGAATTCTGCCTGTGCGAGAGCACGATCTCATAATCGTGAATTCTCCCCAGTCAAACTCCGCAACAGATTTCACAAACTCCTGTTTACCACCTCCGTCTGCCCGTTAGTCTGCGGATGATATGCAGAGCTAAAGTTCAGTTGTGTGCCCAGCTTTTTCCACAGGGTGCGCCAAAAATGTCCTGTGAACTTCACATCCCTGTCCGAAATGATAGAATTTGGTAGGCCATGTAATCTAACAACTTCCGTGAAAAACAGGTGAGCTACATATGTGGCATCACTAGTTTTCCGGCAAGGGATAAAATGAGCCATTTTCGAAAATCTATCTACCACCACCATCACTTAGTCATACCCTTGCTGTGTTCTAGGAAGTCCTAAGATGAACTCAATGCTGACTGAGTCCCATGGTTTGCTCGGAACTGGTAGTGGTGTGTAAAGTCCAACATTTTGACTGTGTCCTTTCGCCAATTGGCAGACTTTACACCTGTTCACGTATCATTGGATGTCTCTGCGCATTCGGGTCCAGTAATAAAAGTGCCCGAGCTGTTCCAAAGTTTTATCTATGCCAAAGTGACCAGCTAAACCACCACTATGTTTCTCCCGTATAATATTTTCCCTCATCGAACAATCCGGAATACACAACTATCCACCTTTAAACAATAATCCTTCTTGTAAGTTGTAGTCCAGCCATGGACTTGTATTCCGCAATACGGGACTTTGGCATGCTTCAAAGGCTTCCTTGAAATCCGTGTCGGTGTGGTACAAATCCTTTAGATGCTCGAATCCCATCACCTGTATTCTGCTCTCTTGCAAGAACATAAATCTTCTGCTCAAAGCATCTGCCACTTTATTTGCTTGTCCACTAATATGCTTTAGCATGAAGGTGAAACTCTATAAGTACTCCACCCATTTGCGTGCTTCTGGTTTAACTTGTGTTGTTGCATTACATATTGTAACGATGAATTATCAGAAAACAATACAAACTCGTTGCCCAGTAGGTAATGTCTCCAATTCTTTAGAGCTTGGACCACGGCATAAAATTCCTTGTCATACGAGGAATATTTCTGCCTGCTTTCGTTTAATTTTTCACTAAAAAATGCCACTGGTCTGTCTTCCTGACTGAGCATAGCGCCTATAGTTGTTCCACTTGCGTCACACCTGACCTGGAAAAGTTTGTTGAAGTCGGGTAGCCTCAAGATTGGCCTCTCTGTAATCTTCCGTTAAAGAAGCTGAAAGTTGTCCTCTGATGCACTAGTCCAACAAAAAGGTTGGCTGGCATTCTTGATGGTGTCCAGCATTGGTGCACAGATTTCACTAAAATTTCTAATAAACTTCCTATAAAAACTTGCCAATCCGTGGAAGCTACGTACCTCAAACAAGCTCCTAGGTGATGGCCAATTTACGATTGTTGCGATCTTTTTCGGATCCATCTTCAGTTCATTTTCTGCAACTACAAACCCCAAATAAACCAGTTCTTTCTGTAGGAAAGTACATGTTTTCAAATTTATCAGCAGTTTGTTTTGTTGTAACTTCTCTAGCACCCTTCGAACATGCTGAAGGTGTTCTTCCCTGGTCCTGCTAAAAATTAGAATATCGTCAAGGTAAACTATCACAAACTTGCCAATAAATTATTTTAACATCTCATTCATTAGTCTCATAAAAGTACTAGGGGCGTTGCTCAAGCCAAACGGCATGACTAGCCACTCGTACAGCGCTTCATTGGTCTTGAAGGTTGTTTTCCATTCATCCCCTTCTATGATCCTGATCTGATGATATCCACTCTTCAGATCAATCCTTGTGAAATAGGCTACTCCGCTAAGACAATCCATCATGTCATCCATTCTGGGTAAGGGAAATCTATACCGTATAGTGATTTTGTTGATAGCTCGTGAATCCGTACACATTCGCCATTCTCCTCCCTTCTTAGGTGCAAGTACTATTGGTACTGCACACGGGCTCAAACTTTCTCTGATCAGTGCCTTATCCAGTAATTCTTGTACTTGTTTACGAATCTCTTCATTGTCTTTCAGGCTCATTCTGTATGCTGCCTTGTTCGGTAGACTTGCGCCTGGTATAAAATCGATATGATGGCTGATGCTCCTTCTAGGTGGTAGCTTGTCTGGTAGATCTTCAACCACAATATCCTTAAATTCTTCCAACAGCTCCTGTATTTTTGTAGGTAGTTCTGATTTTTCTATATTCAGTGACACTGCTTTTGTCCTTCTCACCACCGCATAGTTCACCTTGTTTTCTTCAATCTATCTAACAAATTGTTTTCCCGCTATTAACAAAGTATTTGTTCCACTTGACTCTGTTGTATCCTCCTCCTTGATGGGGACAAGGGTATGCTTGACTCCATCTTTCACGAATTTATAACAGTTTGTTTTCCCATCATGGGTCACCTTCCGGTCATACTGCCATGGTCTTCCTAGCAGTATATGGCATACATCCATTGGCATGATGTCGCAGACAACTTTGTCTTGGTACTTACCAATGTGAAATTCGACTTCACATTGCTCATCAACTAGTAACTGGTGGCCCTTCTCTAGCCACGACACCTTGTAAGGTGTGGGATGTTTAAGCCGCCTCAATCCCAGTTTTTCTACCATCTCGGTAACAACGAAGTTATCCGTACTCCCGCTGTCTATGATTAGTTTGCAAAACTTCCCATGTGATTTGAAAATTGTTCGTAACAGTGCCTTCCTCTGGTTTTGTTCAGTCATTTCTTTTGCTGGCTTTAACAATACTTTGTTCAGAATTAATGCCTCCCCTGTTTCTGCCACATTTTCTACTTCCCGCGGCTGCACTTCAGCTTCCTCGGGTTGTGCAACAAATGCTCCTTGCTGGCCGGTATGCTCAACTTCTCGGCATTCGAAGGATCTATGCCCCCACTTTTGGCACCTGTAGCACTGGACATTTGCTCCTCTGCCGCGACCATTTCCTCTTCCTCGCTGATATGGCCGACCTCCTCTAGTGCTATCCCCCTTCTCTGCTGTCCCTGAAGTTTTGGAGCTGCTGCCTTCCTCACTGTTAGTGGCAGTTCTCCCACTGCGATAGGACTTTCCACATCCTCTGCCATTTCCTCGTCCTCTCCTGTTGTTCTGTTTCAGATTAATCTTCTCTTCTACCTTTACAGCACTTTGAAAGGCTTCTTCTATATTCTTTGGGGAAAGAATACTGATCTCGTCCAGTATTTACATCCTCAAACCATTAACATATCTTGTTGTATTCTCTACAGTATCGTTAGTATAACCAGCCCGTAAATTCACGCGATAAAATTCCTCTGTATATTCCTTTATGGTCATACCTTTCTTCCTTAGATTCTACACCAGTCAATAAAGTTCGACCTGATAATCTTTAGGCAAAAACCTGCCCTTCAGTTTTGCCACCATTCTCGGCCACTTTTTTATGGGTAGTTTGTTCATCCTCTTCCTGTCTGCTTGGACGTTATCCCACCATAAAGCAGCGTGTCCTTTTAGCTTGGTTGCAGAAAATCTAACTCATTTATCCTCACTGATCTCTTCATTTTCGAAATACTTATCTAACTCATTTATCCAGTCCAGTAGAACATCTGCAGATAGACTGCCATCATAATTAGAAATCTTAGGTTTGGGTTTGCTACTGGCTAACAGCACTGATCTCAATAGTCTTATCTCTGGGGCCTCCTCTTCTGACCCTTCCGTGGCAGTTGCTGCTTCATCCTTGCTATCATCTCCCAGTTCTGCATCTCTCCTTCTTCCTGCCTCCACTGCTTCCAATCGAGCAGTAAGGACCCTCAACTCTTCTCTCAAGGCCTCGTCTGTTCCTCTACGTGCACCTCTTCCACGTCCCCGTCTTTGTACTTCCATTTTTTTTCTTAATCAACTGCTCTGATACCACTTGATGGGGCCAACCCACGTGGTCCTGCCGTCGCTCCCTTTCCACCTAAGTTGTACTGTGGTATGATATTGAATTTGCCGGATGTTGGTCAGAGATATTTTGATTTCCAACCTTTAGGCAATTAATGGTTTTCTACGGAAGGTTTGGTTGGCATTGTGTGCGGTGGACACCTGTATTTCTCCTGGGGATTCTAAGCCCCGCCCTTGTATTGGGTTTCTGCCACCTTTGCGCTCATTTGGTCCTGTGTTGGTTTGATGTTTCCTGTCGCGAGCTCTCAACGATTTGGTGACTGTTACCATGGTTTCTTCCTTCAAATGCTTTGTGCTCTGTTGCAAATGGGTTCACGGGTTCTATGTGACACCAGTTGGTGGTTTGCAGCTTCGATGAAAACCTGTTAGTCGTTCCGGGGTTTTATCTGAGTCTGTTGAGCTTGTGTGCTTGCGGCGGGTCTCACAGCACCGGCTGTTCGATTCCTATGGTGGAAGTGTTTCAGTCTCTAGCAGGATTTGAATGACTGGTAAGATTCATACCTTGTCTTTATGTTCAGCTTTCCAGGGTTTCAATGGTCGACTTTTGTTATGTGTTCATCCTTTGTGCATCCTCTGTCCGATTTATTTTCTGGTCTCCGCTGTCGTTGTCTCCGTGTATCGTTTCTCCGATTTGAGCGTGGCTCTGGTCTCATTCTACAACAGTGTTTCGCTCAGCACGGCCTCACCAGAACAATGGCTCTGTTCGTCATTGTTCTGGTTTCAATGCAATAGGTACTTATGCTCTCTCTGCTATTGTATTCTTTCCGTTCCTTCTTCCACTTCTAACATGTTAGCTCCTTACAAGCAGGGGAAAGAAAAACAACTGATTTGTGCTCGAGTTGGTCACGGCTTCTTCACTTGTATGGTCACGGCTTCTAACCTTGGTAAGGGAATTCTTCGTTCCTTCGTTACTGTGAATTTATGTGGAATTATCCAGGCTCCTTCGCCGTTTCTAATACTCGTTTTAATGTGTGTTTTCACAGGTGTAGCGACCGAGGGTTTCGGTGCTGGGGCATTTGACTACTCTCATTCAATTCCGGGTAGCTCTACTTGTTTGTCCGTTTTTGTTTGTCTGCGTCTCTCGGCGTATGGTTCAGTTGGGTCGTAGGTTTCTGTGTCTCAGTTATTATGGAGTCTTCTCTTGTTAGGGTCTTTGCTATAGGCTATAACCGTCGGCTTGGAAAAAGATGTATGGAATTTGGGCTTGTGTGGATGAGGGTTACAGTTCCCAATCCGTGAACTGGGTTTGTTCTCAAATTGTTTTTGAATATGGAATACGAATGGACATTTGTTGAAAGACTTATGAATGAATTTTTGTAATTGAAAAGGTTGTTATTCCGTAAGGGTTTGCATACCTGGTTTGTATGATGGTTGTTCCATTCTTTGTGTTAATAACCTCGATTTTTCGTATGTAAAAGTATAGTGAATGACTCCCGTTGCACGCTGTGGTTTCTCGGTGTATGAGTGTTTGCAGATAAACGTTGTTCTTCTTGTTTGCACTCGATAATTCCGATGTTCGAAGATTTCTTTTCCCTGACTTCGTTCTGTGACCAAACTTTTATGAAATTCATACAATAGTTTCTCTGTTAAAAGAATTCAGACTTGAATGGAACACTATGAGGATATGTGCACAGAAAATTGTTTACTGTTTTTATTCCTTCTCTGAGTATTACTCCTATTCCGAACCCTTCTTTTGTGCTTAGAGTTTCTCTTTAATAGCACTGTTACAATTGCTCTAACTGCTGGCAGTTTGTCCAGTTTGACAATTAGTTACAACAGTTAGTTTACATACTGAATTGGTTTGATTTTTCCCGTACATTCTTTTATTGTGACTTCTACAATAACAACTAATTTGTCTCAAAACAGTGACCCTAATCTAATCATTACATTTCCTAATTACTTCCTATTACAGTATCTCTAAATAACTTAATAAAAGAAAATGATAAAGAAAATAAAAGGAAACAGGTATGTTTCCCACTGCATGAATCAATCCCTCTGCCCTCTTCAGAAACCATATTCCTTTATCAGCGTCTTTGTCCTGTCATCTAGATGCTCCTGCATCATAGCTGAAGCTTGGTTTTCGCTTAATTGTATCTTGTTTCCAGATATTGTTGCCCATCTTCTGATATAGACGCAATTGGTCCTCTACCATTCCTTTTTATTCATATTAAGGAAGAATTTCTAATGGTCATGTTCTCTAGTATGAGTACTTTCCTTTAATAGTTTCGGTACCAATTTTTTAATTAACGGGGTTCTCTACGGCCACGATGATTATGTATTCAGATGTGGCTATTTCTTCTTCCTAAGGAAACAAAATATTATTATTATGAATTTTTCGATACTAGCGTGCTAAGGGTAAAAGTTTTACATTCGTCGGGGAGATTTATATGGGTCAATCATCCTCATAAGGAAGGAGTCACAATCTTTTGACACTGCCTGAGTGAAGGAAACTATAACAAGTTTTCTCCATGGCTATCTAGGCATTCAATTTGACCCTAGGTGCCCCAACTTCCACACAAGGTTCTTGTCTATGAACTACAGAGTTAAAACTTATTGAGTTAAATTCTTCTCTAGCATTTTGAGTCATGATATGGCATTTATCTTCTAGCAAAAATAAACTATTTTGGCAATCCCCTACAATACCTATATGTGTACATGAAATCACTAGCTTAGGCAATCTTAGAAAAAATATTAAATTTGTTACGTATAACTACACCAAACAATAAATTTGACATGAGACTTTTTCATGGAACTATTTCTAACTACCGCAAGCCCCTCAACAGGATACAAAACCTATGCATAGAATCCTCGTGTATAACTTATCTAAATCTCATTTAAGCTACTACTCTTCGTATATGTAATTATTTCCACAAACCACCAAGAAAAAGAATTTTCAATTTGTAAACAAACATAATGGCTTTCGTATAAGATAATAAATAAGATATATATATATATATATATATATATATATATATATATATATATATATAATATATAATATTAAATAATATATATATAAATATATATATAAAAAAAAACACCCAAAACTCTAATCATAGGCCAACTAGTTCGGCTGGGGATGAACACATTTCCACCCAACCATGAACCTTCACCACTGGTTTTCCTCGAGCTAAGATATCATTACCCGTCAATCAACAATCTCTTGTGCTTCTAGACAAGGTATTTTTATACCTTGCTTCCCTAGCAGACTTTTCTTTAGCAACATCCCACTTTCTAGGGTCTACGAACCCAGTGGTTTAGGTTTTTTCCTATATTTCAAAAAAGGTCTCTCCGATTTTTCCTTGAAGCTTGCATTTTTCTCTCACGACGTTTTATTCACTCTTACTTGGTGTTCTTTCCACACTAAGTGATTTATTAGAATTTTCTCTCCAATCATATTAAATCTCATTAAGCAACTCCTAAGGCCTTTTAGGAATGATTTTAGGGAAGTTTCTCTTGATCTTATCCGTCCACATTGGTTTCAAGATTTGGACAATGATTAGTTTAACTTAAGCATTTTTTTCCCAAATAATCTCCAAATTTTTTTGTTTTTTATTTATAAATTATATTTATTACATCCATCATATTTTATTTCAAATTGAATTCACCATAGCTTTCTAACTATCACAACTACAAATAGTTCAATCCAAAATAAAAATTATTTACATAAAAATGGAAAAGTATCAAGTACATTTGCTTCCCGTGCAAGTAGGTAAGCCCATGGACTAGTGTCCGTGATGGAATGATAGCCGTGTGAAAGAAGTAGTGTGATTTTTTTATGCTGAATTGAATCGTCTAATCATGGTGTAGCTATTAGTTCTAAATTCCATTGGTGGGACAGCATTTCTTTACTTGCCGAGAGTGATGTGGAGGCATTAAGTCCACACCCGTCGTTATAGTGTCCATTGTCAAACATCGTGGAAGGTTGCATAGGCCATCCATTATTGATGATAGTGAGACGAGCTGTTCCAAGTCAAACTGTCCGAATCCAGTGGGGTTCACCTTTCACCTCATAGACTCAATGAAATATTGGTTATCCATTACTTTTTCAATAATGGTTATGATGTCTCCAAGGCTGCATTTTTGGCAAAGTTTGGGCATTTGGATTTTGTGCAATGGACTCATTACTATTCATTTCTGCAATTGAATGGTCGCCAAAGGATTGAGGGTCTCCAATCACCGGTTTTAATAGGATAGATCCAATATCATCCCTTTACATGGATGTTGGTGCAAACAAATTGAATGAGAGGTCCTTTATTATTGGGATGTCCAGTTAATAGGGTAGGTGGAGAGATTCATAATAGTTATAGAAAGGGGAAAAGTGATATTATGTTTTTTCTTGAGTTATTATCTAAAATTTTATTTGTAAAATTTTGAATCTGAAAATGCGTCTTGAAAAGACAAATGATATTATAAAATAACCCATATTAATACAATTCAAGATTATTTTAGTCGCAAAGTTAAAATAAGAAAAAGTCCTTTGAATGGTATTTTTGACTTTTAATTTGATGCCCAATGAGGAATGTCTAGATTTCAAATTGCAATTTGATCGCTTGAGAATGTATTTCTTATTTTATTAATATATATTTTTTATTTAAAAAAATAGGTAATGGAAGAAAAAAGAAGTGGTCGTCTAAGTGTGAGGTTGACATTTTGCGAATTCATGAATTATGAGAAATTTATGATGATCTATGATAATTAATGTTTAAAATCGAAATCATCTATTAAACCTTTAGCACTTTATTCAAAAAAAATTAGTATTTTATTTTTATGCTTGAGGAAACAATAAGAGAAGTATTTCAAAATCACCATAGTTTGTTAAGTTAAAATTTCAAGAATCTTGGTAGTGTGACACATGTTTGGACATTTAAAACTAATATGAGTATAAGCTAGAGAAACTAAGAAAAATTGATTTCCATCTTGAGCAGAGGTGATAAACTCTTTCATTCATTCCACGAATGACATGTTTCACTATGAAGCTTTGAGGAATTTGTTCTTAGTTTAACAATGTTTACTTTCTTCTTTACACGATTGAAAATTAAGAGATATTTTTTATTTTCAAGATTTGGGTTGATAATTTATTAGTTTCTTTTTTTCCTTCAATTTTTTACTACCCCACAATTCCTCCTTAAATTTTGCTATAAAAATATTTTTAATATTATCCTTATTTTGCAAAACAATCCCCTTCATCCTCCAATGTTCTAGCCAAGAGTGGGCATCCTTATGCCTTCCTCCCATCTTGCCTTGTGCCAAAGTTAGTGATTTTCACTACAGATATTTTTTTTTTTAGGAAACCCCTTTCTTTCATGCTATGTAACTTCTTCTTATACATAATATGTCTAGTCATAGCCATGCTTTGAATCCAGAAAAGACTTGTAAGATGTCTAGTCATAGGCATACTTTGAATATAGAAAATATTTGTCCTGAGTAGGAGAATAGGATAGTCTTGATTAGGGGTATAGGATAGGGTATATTTTTTTTAATCATGAGATTGTAAGTTATAAAATTCGTTTGGATATGTATTATCTTCCTACACAACTCTATAGAGATATTACAACCCAAACCCCACATCCATAGAGAATAATAGAAGTGACTTGAGTCTCAAACATGAGTTTCTTTTTATACCTTATCCAAATATCTACCTACTTACAATTGTTTTCAAGTCCATAATAAGCTTCACAACATCCATTTATCTTTTTCTCAATGCTATAATTCCACTTTAACGTGTAATGATATTTATTCCAAGATAATTGTATGAATGGACTTCCTCTAAATTGTTGTTGTCATATATGAAAGTATCATTTGTGATCCTTTTGGATTTACTTATCGTAACTTCTTTTTTTAGGAATTAAGTCTCATATACATATTGTAATAGAAATATTGGAGGATTATTAGTTGTTTGCCAAGTTTATAATGGCTCATCCTCACTAAAAGAAAAATATCTTCGACATAAAGGAGAACAATTATGACTATAACAGGGAGAGTGGTAGCTTATTAATATAATTGACAAAAAGAATAGTGGATGAGGGTAGCTTATTAATATATTTGACAATAACAGGGAGAGTGGTAGCTTATTAATATCATTGACAAAAGAATAGTGGATGAGGGTAGCTTATTAATATATTTGACAAAAGGAAGAGTGGATGAGGGACACCCATGATTGACTCCAATATTGTAATTAATTCTTCCAACCAATGCTTACCGGTCTACAATGTGGCAATAACATTCTCATACAACCTTGTCACAACAACCATCAACTAGAAAAGAACCATTATCTCTTTTAATATTTGACAAAAAGAATAGGGGATGAGGGACACCCATGCTTGACTCCAATATTATAATTAATTTTTTCCAACTAATACTTACTGGTCTACAATGTGACAATCATATTCTCATACAACCTTGTCACAACAACCATCAACTAAAAAAGAACCATTACTTTTTTAATATTTTAAATAAATTTATTGATGACATAAAAAATTTAAGTCAATAAAATAGCAAAAAAAATATCTATTTTATTATTATGACACTTTTGACAAAATGTACCCAAACAGTAAACAATCTCAAAATGTACCAAATAGTAAATAGTAATGTTATTTATTTTATGAAGAATCTTTTCCTTACGGTTAAAAATTATACTATTATTTTAAATCTCTTTTTTCCCTTTCTGATTTAATATATGTCCATTCTGTTTTCCATTATATTTTGCGCTGTGTAATTTGATATATCACATTTAGTTGTAATTTGATAAAACCTTAATTAATGTGCACATCAACATCATCATACTTTATTCGTTTAATACAAATAGTGCTCACTTATAATGAGAAAAAGATAAATTTTATGAGTAAATCTGTGCAATATACATAACTATCACGGTAACAAGTAAAATTATTGAAAATAACACTAGTGGTGCCAAATCTCTCAAAGTGCTTATTCAGGACCGTGTGGTCCTAAAGGATTCATTTTCTTCAGACTAGTAATGGGCAGATATAGATTTTCGTTTTGGTAGTGAAAATTAAAGGAAGAGTGAAAATATAGATTTTCTTGTGGTTTGTTGGAGAAAATGAGTCAGCCTCCTCTAAATAAATTAGCTACATAGGAAGAGCAACAAGGATCAGTCTACAGCCTCAGACAAGTGTGATTTTGAATGGTTGGAGGGGATCAGTCGAGAGCCTGTGACAAGTGCGAATTTGAATGGTCGGAGACTCTGTGCAGTATTTATTCGTGGCGAATCTCTGGAATTTATGAGGCAGATGGAGTACAGCAAGCCTCGCGTTATGGTGGTGCCCTATTCAGCACAAGGTCATATCAATCCCATGCTGCAGTTCGCCAAGCGGCTCGTCTCAAAAAAGGTTATGGTCACGTTTGTCATGACGGAGGCCATCCGTGAGGAGATTTTGCAGGCACAAGATGCATTAATCTCCTCTCAGGAACTCCAGTTTGAAACTATCTCAGAGGGACTTCCTCCGGATATGGACCGCTCCAAGGACTTCGAAATGACGATGCAGATGTTTCGAAAGGTGGGAGTTCCCAGCTTAACAAATCTCATAGAAAGGCTGAACGCTGAAGGAAACAATATATGTTGTATCGTTTACGACTCTTTCCTTCCATGGGTTCATGAAGTTGCAAACAAGTTTAATATTCCTCTTGCCTTTTTCTGGACGCAATCCTGTGCAGTTTACTCCATCTATTGCCATTTTAACAGAGGATTAATGAGTATGCATTCGATTCCGATGCTTTCCTTTCGTCATTTTTTCTTCATCTTTCCGAGATCTGAGTTTAATTTATGTTTTTGGAACTTGTGTGCAGCCATCCCGGTAGATGGAACAAGGAAAATGATGGACGAGATAGAAATTCCCGGATTGCCACTGCTGAACGTCTCGGAGTTGCCGAGCTTTTTGAACCCTTCGAATATCTACACCTCCCTGTTGCGATTACTAATGGATCAGTTCGATCCATTGTCAGAGGCAAAGTGGGTTTTGGGAAATTCGTTTGAGGAGATTGAATCGGGAGAAATAAACTCAGTCAAAGGGATAGCTCCGATTCGCACTGTAGGCCCGCTTTTACCCTCGGCCTTCTTTGACGGACAGAATCCCAGAGACACAGACTATGGTACACATTTGTGTAAAGCCGCAAAATGCATGGATTGGTTGAATACGAAGGACCCTGCTAGCGTTGTGTATGTTTCCTTCGGAAGCATGGGGGTTCTCTCAAAGGAACAAATTCATGAAATAGCTCTTGGGCTGAAGGCCAGTGGATACTCTTTCATATGGGTTATTCGTCCGCCCAACAATGAAGAATGCCTGCCAGAGAGTTTCTTGTACGAAACTTCCAAGCAAGGGCTAGTCGTTCCTTGGTGTTATCAGCTGGAAGTGCTCTCTCATGCCTCTGTCGCTGCATTTATGACGCACTGTGGATGGAACTCGACGCTGGAAAGCCTCACCCTGGGTGTGACCATTTTGGCGTTTCCTCAGTGGACCGATCAGGCAACTAATTCCAAATACATCGCAGAGAAATGGAAGACGGGATTGAGATTGCATAAACGATCAGCAGACGGACTAGTGGGAAAGGAGGAAGTCGAGAAATGTATCAAGATGATTATGGAAACTGATGTGGGCGTTGAGCTGAGAGAAAACGCTCTTCGGTGGAAGACATTATCGAGAGAGGCGATGATGGAAGGCGGATCTTCCGATAAGAATATTGAAGAGTTCGTTCAAGAGATTCTCGGCGAAGAATGGCGATCATAATTGTCTGTTTCATGTCTCACTGTCTGATTACCCGCTGAAATAGTAATTTCAGAACTTTTAAGTTTTTAATTCCGGCTTGATCTTTTTCTCAAGCCCGGAGGATCTGATATTATGTCTCTGTTTATATTACTGATATAAATGAAATATATATAGCTTTTTCGGCCCGAAAAAATAAGATCGTGAGAAAACCCTAGTCTGATCAGCGATCTGTGAATTGTAATGGTAGGATGGTCCACCATCTGTGGCGGGTACTTTGTCATATATCAGGATAAACCGTAGCATGGTCAGCACAATTCTTTTCGGATACACCAATCGTGAGGGGTAATTTTGTTATTGTTTTGTACAATGATGTGTGGTTTGATGGTAAATTATATGGGTAAAATCCGGGTAGATCGAAATGAGTCTGTTCTTGCTAAAATTATAGGAACTTAGTATACCCTACTTGCAGGTGGTTGGTTATGCTCTTGGTGTTATAGTGGCAGCTATGAAGTTTGATCCTAGGTCTCCCCTACATTAGACCTGGCAATTACTGATTCACCATATAATTAAAAAAAAAAAATCTTGTTATTGTTTTATCTGAATTAATCCTTAGTATTGGTGGATGCTCATAGAATTGATTTGCTTTCATCAAGATCTGAGAGAGCGAACAACTCTTTGAAAGCATAATTTTCTCCTCCTAATTTCCTATTAAGAAAATAATTCAAGGGAAATGTTTTTTTTTTTTAATATGAAAATTATGATTTAGGAATGATCTTGGTGAGATAGCTAGTTGTCGTTTTAACTCTTATTTGAACATATGGTTTTAATCCCGTATGCTTAAAAATGCTAGTCACCCCTATATTCATTATTCGGGCTCATTTACTAAAGTTATGTACTTCTTAATAACATAGCATATATGGTTTTTAATTTAATATTATATTTTGTATTTTATTACCATTAATCTCCTTTTCATTATGGTTAATGAGATCTTTTTAATAAAATCACATATATTTTTAATATTATTA
>APFE030778317.1:74444-87043 GCA_000404065.3 Pinus taeda | reverse complement strand
TATTTTGATTTAGATTTTCAAAATTATTAATATTTATAGAAAATTGAATACAATTGTATTAATCTTGTTGTTGTTGTATAATTGTAATGCTCACAAATGTATTTTAATATCGAATGTTTGAAAATGTTAAAAAAAAAGTGTTTTGTAAAAAGATTTTTGGGAAAAAATATTATTAGAGTTTGATATATGTTATTGTAATACATTTATATAATATTAATTGGGTTTATTCTAGGTTGTTGGGGGAATGATTGTCATCTTTCTTACTATGGTTCAATTCCTACAAAGGGCATGTTTAATTCATATTCAACAATATCTTAGACTTGGTCACTACTATGTTTAACTCCAAAGTAATAGAAGTATGTTTTGCTTCCACCATTAATTCATGAAGGGAGGGTGATAATATTCCAAAATGTTCTTATTCTTGTTTTTTATCATCCAAGTACCACACTACATTAAAATTCTAGTATTCAATAAACCATTAGTTTCCATATTCCTCTCCCTATACACATGTTGAAGCGAAAGATGGTTGAAAAACATTATCAAGCCTTTGATCTCTTACCTGACATTGCAAGACATATCTTATAATGTGATATCTTTGCTCATGTTTTACCAATTTAATGACAACTTGGGAATCACCAAACACATGTAAACTATTAATTCATTTTACATTTGCTAGCGACAATGCAAGTTTAGTTCCACCAATTCTACATAATTATTTGAACCCTCCTTAATTATTTCCCAAAACTTAATGGAATGATAATTTGCAAAGAATAGAAACATTTATGTTCCACATACAACATGATCCTTTATGATGTGCTATTATAAAAATCCTAGGGAAAGGTCTTATTAATTTGTTCTTAAACCACTACCCTCACTGAATTTTCTTCCTTAACTTGTCAGAAATGACACAATATGATAAGCCTATTAGATGTAAACTTTATTGAAGGAATGCATTTTTCTTTGAAACATGAAAGGTTCTTAGAAAACCATGTTCCCTAGACCACTAATAATGAAAGGCTCTTAAAAGACTTCGGTTCTGGACTCCTTACCTGATTACTCCATCATACTTCAATAGTATCCACTAACTAGACATTTCTTAATCTTGTTAGTATCCTTGCTTCTAATGATACATGTTATAGATCGTCACAATTTATGATTGAATGGAAATTTGTCTCCTCATTGACTTTGCAAAGAGCACATGTGTCAATCCTCTCCCAATTTATATTTTATAATCTATCCCATGTTAATACATTATTCATCATTAAACACAACATAATCATCTTTTCATTAGAAGTGAATTTCAACATCCAAAGACAATGCCACCACCATTGAGGTTCTCTTCTTCTTTCCTCTATACTTAAAAATATATATCCAAGACTAGGCTTGTAAACCCCTGAAAGGGGAAAATTCTAGGATATTTCATCATGACATTCTTAGATTCAGATATGACACTTTCCTAAACATGATAAAAATCCATTTGATCAATTTTCTTCATTTCCTATGAGGTCAAGTTTGCTTTTCGTAAGCCATCCTTACCTATAGATCAAATATATGAGTGGATATAAATGGGAAAAATTATGCCAAAACATTTATCCATTATTGATTAAATCATTTCCCTTATCTCCAATCCAAACCAGGAACCCCTCACCCACCTTCAAAGCTAGGGTCACCCCCAATCAAAGGAAAATACTTCAAAAATTCCTTCCACGTCATTATATTATTCTTAGGTTTGTCAACGATTCTTATGTAATATTTAATTGACTTCAACTAAATATATTTTTGGCTAACCACTTGACACCAAAATTTCACCTAGAAAATACATTCAAATACTTTTAGCTACAAAACATTTTAAGAAAGGAAAAATGTTGTCAAACCCTTGTCCTCCCAACAACTTTGTCACAACTAGATTTTCTCATTTTTTCCACAAAATCATTTTTATCCTTCATAGAAAAACATAAAACTTATTCTTCTAATATTTTCCAAGGATCCCTTCTAGAACACATGACAAAGACTTCTAGTAGATAGGAATGGATTTAATGAAAAACTATTTTCATCCCTATGAAAACCGGCTGTATCTCCAATATGCTTATTGCTTTTCCAATTTAGCTACAAGCTAATACTAGTCTTGTTTCAAATAGTACTTGGTTTTATGTAGAGCCCTAATTAATTCTTCCCATCTTCTAAATCCATTGTAAAATAAGAAATATATGACAAACCATAAACTTGTTGTGCCTCCTCTAATCCAAAAAAAAAATTGATGATTTAACCATGTTAACCACAATTCCTTTTAAAATGTAATATAAACCCAAAATGCCATGAAACTTAGTTAGGTCTTATCTACTACCATAGAAAAATACTAGTATATCAACTACAAATAAAATATGTGAAATATATAAGTTCAATAACATATGAACTCCTTTGAATCTCTTTGCCTCCATTAATGATTTTCTTAGCCATTAGAAAAAAAAAATTAGAAGTTACAAGAGAATCCATGCATAAGCCTTTTTCCTTCTCAGAAAAATTTGAAGAAATCCCATTGATGAGAATGAAAAAATAAGATGTCATTATAAAACTCATCACCCATGTAATAAAAGGTACCTCAAATCCTAAATCCATCATCAATAAGCTTAGGTAAAGCCACGTAGCCATATCATACGATTTTGATAAATTGAGTTTTATCACCACTGCCTTTAGGTTCTTTAATATAATATTATGAATTCACTCTTTAGAAACCTCAATAGAATCATGAATATGTCAACTAACTAGGAAACCAAACCACTCCCTTGAATTTGTCTTGTACCTAAAAAACGGTTGACCATGTTTGCAATGATATTTTCCACTTTGTTATATATATATTAATATAAATAATAAAATTCATAAGGCGGACGAAAAAGAGGGTTGAGGTTGAGAGCGCAGCTCTGAAACTAGGGTTCTGGGATAACCTCCGCGACGGGTTTTAAAATTTAATTTGTAAAATTTTGAATCTGAAAATGCGTCCTGAAAAGACAAATGATATTATAAAAGAACCAATATTAATACAATTCAAGATTATCTTACTGGCAAAGTTAAAATAAGAAAAAGTCCTTTGAATGGTATTTTTGACTTTTAATTTGATGCCCAATGAGGAATGTCTAGATTTCAAATTGCAATTTGATCGCTTGAGAATGTATTTCTTATTTTAATAATTATATATATTTATTAAAAAAAATAAATGGAAGAAAAAAGTTGGCTCAAAGTTGAATTTTGTAAGCATTGTAATTATGAGAAAATTATTGATGATGTTCGTTATGATAATTAATATTTAAAATCGAAATTGTATATTAAACTTTTAGCATTTTACTCAAAAAAATTTAGTATTTTATTTTTATGCTGAAGGAAATAATAAGAGAAGTATTTCAAAATCACTATAGTTTGTTAAGTTAAAATTTCAAGAATCTTGGTAGTGTGATACATGTTTTGACATTTAAAACTAATATGAGTATAAGTTAGAGAAACTAAGAAAAATTGATTTCCATCTTGAGCAGAGGTGATAAACTCTTTCATTCATTCCACTAATGACATGTTTCACTATGAAGCTTTGAGGAATTTGTTCTTAGTTTAACAATGTTTACTTTCTTCTTTACACTATCAAAAATTAAGAGATATTTTTTATTTTCAAGATTTGGGTTGATAATTTATTAGTTTTTTTTTTCCTTCAATTTTTTACTACCCCACAATTCCTCCTTAAATTTTGCTATAAAAATATTTTTAATATTATTCTTATTTTGCAAAAAAATCCCCTACATCCTCCAATGTTCTAGCCAAGAGTGGGCATCCTTATGCCTTCCTCCCATCATCCCTTGTGCCAAAGTTAGTGATTTCACTACAGATAGATTTTTTTTTAGGAAACCCCTTTCTTTCATGCTATTTAACTTCTTCCTATACATAATATGTCTAGTCATAGCCATGCTTTGAATCCAGAAAAGACTTGTAAGATGTCTAGTTATAGGCATACTTTGAATCTAGAAAATACTTGTCCTCATTAGGAGTATAGGATAGTCTTGATTAGGAGTATAGGGTACGGTGTATTTTTGTTAATCTTGAGATTGTAAGTTATAAAATTCGTTTGGATATGTATTATCTTCCTACACAACTCTCTAGAGATATTACAACCCAAACCCCACATCCATAGAGAATAATAGAGGTGACTTGAGTCTCAAACATGAGTTTCTTTTTATACCTTATCCAAATATCTACCTACTTACAATTGTTTTCAAGTCCATAATAAGCTTCACAACATCCATTTATCTTTTTCTCAATGCTATAATTCCACTTGAGTGTGTAATGATATTTATTCCAAGATAATTGTATGAATGAACTTCCTGTAAATTGTTGTTGTCATATATGAAAGTATCATTTGTGATCCTTTTGGATTTAATTATCGTGACTTCTTTTTTTAGGCATTAAGTATCATATACATATTGTAATAGAAATATTGGAGGATTATTAGTTTTTTTCCAAGTTTATAATGACTCCTCCTCACTAAAAGAAAAATATCTTCGACATAAAGAAGAACAATTATGACTATAATAGGGAGAGTGGTAGCTTATTAATATATTTGACAAAAGGAATAGTGGATGAGGGTAGCTTATTAATATATTTGACAAAAGGAAGAGTGGATGAGGGACACCCATCATTGACTCCAATATTGTAATTAATTTCTTCCAACCAATGCTTACCGGCCTACAATGTGGCAATAACATTCTCATACAACCTTGTCACAACAACTATCAACTATAAAAGAACCATTATCTCTTTTAATATTTGACAAAAAGAATAGGGGATGAGGGACACCCATGCTTGACTCCAATATTGTAATTAATTTCATCCAACTAATGCTTACTGGTCTACAATGTGACAATCATATTCTCATACAACCTTGTCACAACAACCATCAACTAAAAAAGAACCATTATATTTTTTAATATTTCAGATAAATTTATTAATGAGATAAAGAATTTAAGTCAATAAAATAGCAAAAAATATCTATTTTATTATTATGACACTTTTGACAAAATATACCCAAACAGTAAATAATCTCAAAATGTACCAAATAGTAAATAGTAATGTTAATTCTTTTACGAAGAATCTTTTCCTTAGGGTTAAAAATTATACTATTTAAATCTCTTTTTTCCCTTTCTGATTTAATATATGTCTATTCTGTTTTCCATTATATTTTGCGTTCTGTAATTTGAAATATCACATTTAGTTGTAATTTGATAAAACCTTAATCAATGTGCACATCAACATCATCATACTTTATTCATTTAATACAAATAATGCTAACTTATAATGAGAAAAATATAAATTTTATGAGTAAATCTGTGCAATATACATAACTATCACGGTAACTTAATTAAAAGTAAAATTATTGAAAGTAACACTAGCGGCGCCAAATTTCTGAAAGTGCATTATTTTTTCATAGATTATTCAGGATTGTGTGGTCCTAAAGGATTCATTTTCTTCAGAGTAGTAATGGGCAGATATAGATTTTCGTTTTGGTCCTTAAAATTAAAGGAAGAGTGAAAATATAGATTTTCTTGTGGTTTGTTGGAGAAAATGAATCAGCCTCCTCTAAATAAATTAGCTACATAGGAAGAACAACAAGGATCAGTCTACAGCCTCAGACAAGTCTGATTTTGAATGGTTGGAGGGTGTCACGCCCCCAATCTTTTTTTTTCTTATTGGGCGGGTGCGGCACCACCGTGCACGTTATTTGTTCGATAACAATGCATATGGACTACGCCTTAACCGACATTAACATACTTTAATCGTTACCTTATAACCATGTAAAAGCGTTAATCTTCATAATTCTTCATAAGCCATTCTTAACATTCATATGCAATTAAACCGAGTAACAAATTGCAAACAACAGTAAAGAATGGGAGGGGCAACTCCCGGTAAAGTCTGCCCACAATATATTATTTCATAATTTCTTCAATAATACAACAAGTGTGCCGGGCAATGTCCACGGCCAACACTTAAAAATGATTACAACAAGACATGAGAAGCCTTTTACATACACAATTCTACACCTTTGCTTATGAGCGGGTACCCACACGGGTCACCCAAGATACTCATACAATTCTGCACCCAACCGTGTACAAAACTCCTTCACAACCCGTCATATCATGTAGAACAACCTTCCTCAACCGAGCCCATACTTCACACAACCAAGTTTGAAAAATGCGATGTCACTTCCTCATTCATACGCATAAGAGAATGCGCATTCCATGAGGCCTTCGCACATCTCTTGTCCTTATGCGAAGAGGAACGTAGAGCGAAGTGTGTTGGTTCAAATGAGCCTCATGCTCACTCCATATATACGCATCCCTCATGTGTTAAGGGGGTGTGCTCCACTCATGGCCGACCCCATCTTAATTCACATAAAGCCCACGTATTATTCATACATGCCCACATACATCATGTCGGTTTT
Source organism: Pinus taeda (assembly GCA_000404065.3). NCBI lineage: Eukaryota > Viridiplantae > Streptophyta > Pinopsida > Pinales > Pinaceae > Pinus > Pinus taeda. Next base: position 80,568 of record APFE030778317.1, on the reverse strand, counting down.
GTCTTATTATGTGTGCTCACCCATTTTATTATACGTGCTCACCCATATGCTTCATGGCCGACATGTTATGAGCCCATGTATTTTTATTTTATGTTATTTTTATTCATACACATATTTATATATATGCGTATAAACCATATGTTATATTTTCTTATTAATCCACGCATATTTACTTATGTGTATAAGCCATTATAACATATGTTTTTATGTACATTATTATTTCGTCCAACACTTAGCCATATCCAGGCCTAAGTGCTCTCGTCATGTTTCTATGTCGCACATGTAACGATCTTTCGTCACATGATGCCCACTACCGTTTCAGCTCGCCCAAGCCTCAACCGTAACCTGTTTGCCGAGTTGGGTCGCTGCACCTGCGTCCCAACTTTGCTGCAGCTCGTCCGCAGCCCGTCGTCGTTCGTCGGATGTCGTAGCTCGCCCAACAGCTCGTCGTCTAAGTGTCGGAGGTTCGCCCATCGTCGTGTCAAAACGCACCCGTCGTCGTGCACGGGGTGCTCGCACCATCGTGCACGTCTGCCCGAGATCCGAGGGCGTTACATCCTCCTCCACCCGAAATCGTTGTCATCCTCGATAACATGCCATCTCGGTAGCTCTCCACCGAGATCATCATCAACAGGAAGTCATCTCGATCACCATATGTCGTCCTCATGTGAACTGCTGCCTTGATACTCCAACATAATGCTAACATATCTCTGCGCACTGCCAGCTCCCATGTTCGAACTAGTCGGGTGATCAATCCAACTGTCACATCCAAACAATGAGAATGCACACCCTCATGCCACCATCAGTTGTTCCCCAAAGCACCCTGTCACATCCTCGACTCATTAAGAATCAACCCCCCCATAATCCATGCTCAGGTCCATGAAGTCGCCCTCACCCCATCTGCAACATGTCCATGACGTTTGGTACCAATGTGCTATATGAAGTTAGCCACATCAATCCCAACATCATCCATAAGTGTGCCTCCTCCATGTGAAGAGATCAACTCATCAATCAACTCTCGGTTTGCCACATCCATGTCCATGAAGCTACCTCCATCACATTTGCAATGTGCCATCCCTCAAGTCATCCAAGTGTTCTAAGAGAACACTTCTTCATCAAGTGTCGAGTCAAGTGTTCCAAGAGAGCACCTCATCACCAAGTCAAGTGCCTCAAGAGAACACCTTTCTCATGTCTCCATGTGTTGCCCAGATCAAAGATCAATCAGCTCCCATGTGTAGAAGTTGAGTCTCGGCTCAACCCATGCCCAAGTGTAGCCACCAAGGCATCATCATCATCGTAACCCCATCACCTCAAAGTGTCTCATATCGATCCTCTACATCAAGTCACCCTTTCAAGTCATACTCATGTATGCACTTGAAAGTATGCACCCGCATCTCAGCTCCTCAATGCATCAAATCTCCAATTCCACCATGTATGAAGTCACTAAAGTCACGAACATGAGCTCCATAAACCATCCCCAACCAACATCTCAGCAAGCATACAAGTCTCGGCCAAAAGGTCCCTGCAAGATGCCTCAGCTCTCCATGTAGTAGGAATGCTCCATAGTCACTCACAACTCTATCCAAGTCCATGGCTTTGTTGCACAAGAGTGTACAACCTCCCCATAGTCTCATAGTATAAGTCTCCATGTCACAAAGCAAATCCATCTCCTCAACATCCATGCCAGGTCACACCTCATCGGATGCTCATAAGTGTCATCTCCACAAGTGCGCCTACAATATGTCCCTGCATAAGATTGCCATGCTCCATGTCTCCATGTCACAAAGAAAATCCATCTGCTCAACATCCATGCCTGGTTACACCTCATCGGATGTCCATAAGTGACATCTCCACAAGTGCACCTACAATATGTCCCTGCATAAGACTGCCATGCTCCATGTCTCCAACCTGATGTCCATGACTCAGTTGCCCATGTAGTCCAACCAAGTAGACTCATCACAACGATCGGTCATCCTCATCCAAGCTGCCATCTTCGGTTTAGTGAACTCGGTCACCAACCTCATCATCAAATCATGTCGTGAGTTTACTCCATCATATCTCCTCCACCTAAGTGTCACCAAGACTTGCTCTTGGTCTTGGCCATGAGAAGTCCACCCAAAACATCACCAAGTGTGTGCCCTTTGAACGGTCCATGAGTCATGCCGGGCACTTAGCCATGTGGCTAAAGCACAACCCAATCATCCACAACGATCATCATGTTCCACCCTTGTCACGGGTCTTTGTACCTTCTGCCACAAGGTCACAATCAACCCCAACAAGTCCTGCAAACATCAACAATCCTTGTTTTTCCATACAAGGTTCCATCATGAACACCCATGGTAAGATGCTCCATAGCAACGGCAAACTGGTTTTGCCTCTTTCCGCACACGGTCCATCTACCAAATGCCCAAATGAAACACAAGTACCAATACTTACTTCATCCATCCATGTTGATAAGTTGTACGATCCTGGCTCAACTTGATTGTCTTCAAGTTTATCATCCATCATGTCCTCATCATCATGGTGTTCTTCCATACGAGTGTCCTCATTTATGTATGTATGCAAACTGCACGAACCTGGTCCAACTTGATCAAGTTCAAGTCTATCCTCGGTCATGGTCATGTCTGCAACATCATTGGTCATCAAAACTTCCTCTTCCTCGGTAGTACAATCTGCAACCTGCTCTTGCTCCATTGCCCAACCAAGTTGAAGAAGCTCGTCTTCAACGTTCTTCTCCAAGACTGCAAGCTCGTCACGAATTCGGGGATGCTCTTTCATTAACTGCTTCAACTTGTAGAATGTAAGAAAGAGCTTCCTTTCACATTCTTCCAAGTCTGCCATGTCTTGTATTTCGTCTTCCTCGGCTCGTACTTCGTCCAAACGCCCAAACCGTGTATACCTGTCCATACGCAGTCTCACTTGTCCACCTGACAAGTGCCCAAATCGTATGTCCAGCACGTAGTACCGTCTGCACTACTCCACAAAACCCGGTTCTAACCTTTACCAGCTTTACCAAGTCCCTGCAACCATGAACCGGCCCTTGTTTCACTTCGTCTGAAAACAGCTTCCTTCACTTCGCAAGTACCTGCCTCCACTGTCACGAGCAATCATGCTCACCAGCTCTAGACCGAGCTCTGATATGTTTCCACACTTGAACCTTGTTCAAGTCTTCACGAGCAACCTTGCTCTGATACCAACTGTCACGAAGTGCAGGTGTGTATCAACTTCACGCTTCAACACTAGCACCAGCTCCACGGCACTAGCTCTGATACCAACTGTCACGCCCCCAATCTTTTTTTTTCTTATTGGGCGGGTGCGGCACCACCGTGCACGTTATTTGTTCGATAACAATGCATATGGACTACGCCTTAACCGACATTAACATACTTTAACCGTTATCTTATAACCATGTAAAAGCGTTAATCTTCATAATTCTTCATAAGCCATTCTTAACATTCATATGCAATTAAACCAAGTAACTAATTGCAAACAACAGTAAAGAATGGGAGGGGCAACTCCCGGTAAAGTCTGCCCACAATATATTATTTCAGAATTTCTTCAATAATACAACAAGTGTGCCGGGCAATATCCACGGCCAACACTTAAGAATGATTACAACAAGGTCGGAGGCTCTGTGCAGTATTTATTCGTGGCGAATCTCTAGAATTTATGAGGCAGATGGAGTACAGCAAGCCTCGCGTTATGGTGGTGCCCTATTCAGCACAAGGTCATATCAATCCCATGCTGCAGTTCGCCAAGCGGCTCGTCTCAAAAAAGGTTATGGTCACGTTTGTCATGACGGAGGCCATCCGTAAGGAGATTTTGCAGGCACAAGATGCATTAATCTCCTCTCAGGAACTCCAGTTTGAAACTATCTCAAGGGACTTCCTCCGGATATGGTCCGCTCCAAGGACTTCAAAATGACGATGCAGATGTTTCAAAAGGTGGTAGTTCCCAGCTTAACAAATCTCATAGAAAGGCTGAACGCTGAAGGAAACAATATATGTTGTATCGTTTACGACTCCTTCCTTCCATAGGTTCATGAAGTTGCAAACAAGTTTAATATTCCTCTTGCCTTTTTCTGGACGCAATCCTGTGCAGTTTACTCCATCTATTGCCATTTTAACAAAGGATTAATGAGTATGCATTCGATTTCGATGCTTTCCTTTCGTCATTTTTTCTTCATCTTTCCGAGATCTGAGTTTAATTTATGTTTTTGGAACTTGTGTGCAGCCATCCCGGTAGATGGAACAGGGAAAATGATGGACGAGATAGAAATTCCCGAATTGCCACTGCTGAACGTCTCGGAGTTGCCGAGCTTTTTGAACCCTTCGAATATCTACAACTTCCTGTTGCGATTACTAATGGATCAGTTCGATCCATTGTCAGAGGCAAAGTGGGTTTTGGGAAATTCGTTTGAGGAGATTGAATCAGGAGAAATAAACTCAGTCAAAGGGATAGCTCTGATTCGCACTGTAGGCCCGCTTTTACCCTCGGCCTTCTTTGACGGACAGAATCCCAGAGACACAGACTATGGTACACATTTGTGTAAAGCCGCAAAATGCATGGATTGGTTGAATACGAAGGACCCTGCTAGCATTGTGTATGTTTCCTTCGGAAGCATGGGGGTTCTCTCAAAGGAACAAATTCATGAAATAGCTCTTGGGCTGAAGGCCAGTGGATACTCTTTCATATGGGTTATTCGTCCGCCCAACAATGAAGAATGCCTGCCAGAGAGTTTCTTGTACGAAACTTCCAAGCAAGGGCTAGTCGTTCCTTGGTGTTATCAGCTGGAAGTGCTCTCTCATGCCTCTGTCGCTGCATTTATGACACACTGTGGATGGAACTCGACGCTGGAAAGCCTCACCCTGGGTGTGCCCATTTTGGCGTTTCCTCAGTGGACCGATCAGACAACTAATTCCAAATACATCGCAGAGAAATGGAAGACGGGATTGAGATTGCATAAACGATCAGCAGACGGACTAGTGGGAAAGGAGGAAGTCGAGAAATGTATCAAGATGATTATGGAAAGTGATGTGGGCGTTGAGCTGAGAGAAAACGCTCTACGGTGGAAGACATTATCGAGGGAGGCGATGATGGAAGGCGGATCTTCCGATAAGAATATTGAAGAATTCATTCAAGAGATTCTTGGCGAAGAATGGCGATCATAATTGTCTGTTTCAGGTCTTACTGTTTGATTACCTGCTGAAATAGTAATTTCTAAAGATGATGAATATAAGATTGTTAGAAAACCCTAGTCTGATCCGTCATCTATGAATTGTAATTGTAGGATGATCCACCATCTGTGGCGGGTACTTTGTCATATATCAGGATAAACTGTAGTATGGTGAGCACAATTATTTTCGAATCCACCAATCGTGAGGGGTAATCTTGTTATTGTTTTATCTGGATTAATCCTTAGTATTGGGGGATGCGAATAGAATTGATTTGCTTTCATCAATTTCCTGTCCTTCAAGATCTGAGAGAGCGAACACCTCTTTGAAAGCATAATTTTCTCCTCCTAATTTCCTATTACGAAAATAATTCAAGGGAAGTGTTTTTTTTTTAATATGAAAATTATTATTTAGGAATGATCTTGGTGAGATAGCTAGTTGTCGTTTTAACTCTTATTAGTCCCTGCCCTCCGGGCCTGGCAGGGACTATAGTAATCGATTCGCTGCGATTACATTAGTTTGACACGGGAACCGAAGGTTAAACAGAAATTAAACCAAAGTTTTTCCCATAACATATGGATATGGCCCACTTTGCCGCTGCATTTAACCAATAGCTGAAGCGATGGTCTTATTTGGCCTCAGTTCGAGGTATGAGGTCTCAAAACTTAGGCAAATATTCTGAAATCATTCCCATAACATATGGATATGGCCCACTTTGCCGCTGCATTTAACCAATAGCTGAAGCGATGGTCTTATTTGGCCTCAGTTCGAGGTATGAGGTCTCAAAACTTAGGCAAATATTCTGAAATCACTTCGTTAATTAATAGAGCTTCCGCCTCCCTGAATTAATGCTACCTTTGGGATACCATTAATTGGCTAACATTTAATGTTAGCTGGCTAACATTACGAATAAATGGGTATGGCCTAGGTTTATTAAACCGGAGGCGTGT
>APFE030778317.1:31360-61396 GCA_000404065.3 Pinus taeda | reverse complement strand
TATTTTGATTTAGATTTTCAAAATTATTAATATTTATAGAAAATTGAATACAATTGTATTAATCTTTTTGTTGTTGTTGTATAAATGTAATGCTCATAAATGTATTTTAATATTGAATGTTTGAAAATGATTAAAAAAAAAAAGTGTTTTGTAAAAAGATTTTTGAAAAAATTATCCTTAGAGTTTGATATATGTTATTATAATACATTTATATAATATTAATTGGGTTTATTTTAGGTTGTTGGGAAATGATTTTCATCTTTCTTACTATGGTTCAATTCCTACAAAGGGCAAGTTTAATTCATATTCAACAATATCTTAAACTTGGTCACTACTATATTTAACTCCAAAGTAATAAAAGTATCTTTTGCTTCCACCATTAATTCATGAAGGGAGGGTGATAATATTCCAAAATGTTCTTATTCTTGCTTTTTTTTTTTTATGATGCAAGTACCACACTACATCAAAATTCTAGCATTGGATAAACCATTAGTTTCCATATTCCTCTCCCTATACACATGTTGAAGCGAAATATGGTTGAAAAACATTATCAAGTCTTTGATCTCTTACCTGACATTGTAAGACATATCTTATAATGTGATATCTTTGCTCATCTTTTACCAATTTAATGACAACTTGGGAATCGCCAAACACATGTAAACTATTAATTCATTTTACATTTGCTAGCGACAATGTAAGTTTAGTTCCACCAATTCTACATAATTATTTGAACCCTCCTTAATTATTTCCCAAAACTTAATGGAATGATAATTTTCAAAGAATAGAAACATTTCTATTCCACATACAACATGATCCTTTGTGGTGTTCTATTATAAAAATCCTAGGGAAAGTTCTTGTTAATTTGTTCTTAAACCACTACCCTCACTGAGTTTTCTTCCTTAACTTGCCAGAAATGACACAATATGATGAGCCTATTAGATGTAAACTTTATCGGGGAATGCATTTTTCTTCGAAACACGAAAGGTTCTTAGAAAACCATGTTCCCTAGACCACTAATAATGAAAGGGCCTTAAAATACTTTGGTTATGGACTCCTTACCTGATTACTCCATCATACTTCAATGGTATCCACCAACTAGACATTTCTCAATCTTGTTAGTATCCTTGCTTCTAATGATACATGTTATAGATCGTCACAATTTATGATCGAATGGAAATTTGTCTCCTCATTAACTTTTCAAAGAGCACATGTGTCAATCCTCTCCCAATTTCTATTTTATAATCTATCCCCTGTTAATACATTATTCATCATTAAACACAACATAATCATCTTTTCATTAGGAGTGAATTTCAACGTCCAAAGATAATGTCGCCACCATCGAGGTTCTCTTCTTCTTTCCTCTATACTTAAAAATATATATCCAAGACTAGGCTTGTAAACCCATGAAAGGGAAAAATTCTAGGATATTTCATCATGACATTCTTAGATTCAGATATGACACTTTCCTAAACATGATAAAAATCCATTTGATCAATTTTCTTCATTTCCAATGAGGTCGAGTTTGTTTTTCGTAAGCCATCCTTACCTATATATCAAATATATAAGTCGATATAAATGGGGAAAATATGCCAAAACATTTATCCCTTGTTGATTAAATCATTTCCCATATCTCCAATCCAAACCAGGAACCCCTCACCCACCTTCAAAGGTAGGGCCACCCCCAATCAAAGGAAAATACTTCAAAAATTCCTTCCACATCATTATATTATTCTTAGGTTTGTCAACCATTCTTATGTAATATTTAATTGACTTCAAATAAATATATTTTTGGCTAACCACTTGACACCAAAATTTCACCTAGAAAAAACATTCAAATACTTTTAGCTACAAAATATTTTAAGAAAGGAAAAATGTTGTCAAACCCTTGTCCTCCCAACAACTTTGCCACAACTAGATTTTGTCATTTTTCCACAAAATCATTTTTATCCTTCACAGAAAAACATAAAACTTATCCTTCTAATATTTTCCAAGAATCCCTTCTAGAACACATGACAAATACTTCTAGTAGATAGGAATGGATTTAACGAAAAACTATTTTCATCCCTATGAAAACCAGCTGTATCTCCAATATGCTTATTGCTTTTCCAATTTAGCTACAAGCTAATACTAGTCTTGTTTCAAATAGTATTTGGTTTTATGTAGAACCTTGATTAATTCTTCTTATCTTCTAAATCCACTATAAAATAAGAAATACATGACAAACCATAAACTTTTTGTGCCTCCTCTAATCCAAAAAAAAAATTGATGATTTAACCATGTTAACCACAATTCCTTTTAAAATGTAATATAAACCCAAAATGCCATGAAACTTAGTTAGGTCTTATCTACTACCATAGAAAAATACTAGTATATCAACTACAAATAAAATATGTGAAATATAGAAGTTCAATAACATATGAACTCCTTTGAACATCCATGATCTCTTTGCCTCCATTAATGATTTTCTTAGCCATTAGAAGAAAAAATAGAAGTTACAAGGGAATCCATGCATAAGCCCTCTTTCTTCTCAGAAAAATTTGAAGAAATTCCATTGATGAGAATGAAAAAATAAGATGTCATTATAAAACTCATCACCCATGTAATAAAAGGCACCTCAAATCCGAAATGCATCATCAATAAGCTTAGGTAAAGCCAGGTAGCCATATCATACGATTTTTATAAATTGAGTTTTATCACCACCGCCTTTAGGTTCTTTAATACAATATTATGAATTCACTCTTTAGAAACCTCAATAGAATCATGAATATGTCAACTAACTAGGAAACCAAACCACTCCCTTGAATTTGTCTTGTACCTAAAAAAAGGTTGACCATGTTTGCAATGATCTTTTCCACTTTCTTATATATATAGTTGCATGATATATATATTATATATATATATATATATATATATATATATATATATATATATATATATTATATATATTATATATATATAATAAAAATCTCATAAGGGTATGGACTATCTTATTTTTGAATAAAAGCAAAAAAATTATATTCAAATCTGCAAACCTTCTTTTAGACAAACTTGTATGCTCTATCATCTAAGAAAATTACTTTCTAATAAATCTAGGTATCCCAAAAAGAATTCCAAAGCCAATTTTTTCAGACTTAGGATTTTATACTTTTGAAGACTAAAAATTATCTCTTTTAATTCTTTAACAAAGACCTCGCCCATTATACTCTTTTAAATCAAAACAAGGGAATTTCTATGTCAATCTAATAACCTCTACAATTGAAACCTTCCCCTTAATGTTGAAAATATTTTAAAATTGTCCCACCCCTATTGCCACTAATTCTTCAAATGTTTTCCAATCTCCCCTATATGTATTGAAAATCTTCCAAAATTATCCATATTTCTACTTCCCTTTACAAATTGATGAAAAAAATTAGAGTTCTCATCAACATTTCCAACCAAAGTTCCCTACTTTTTAACATCTAAGTAATAAGTCTTTCCTCCAACAGCCTACTCCTCATTTTTTCAAAATTCAATTTTTTTTATTTATATTCCTCTAACAAAAATCCAACTCCATATCATTCATATCTCTAGCCAAATATTCCTCCACCTCTACTGAATTCTACTCATCAATCTCTTTCTTTTTACATAAACCCAATGAATGATTGCTTGGTTAATATTTTCAAATCCCCTTCAAACTAAAAAGTAGCTAATTTCATTGTTATATCATTACATGGCTCCAAATTCCCTTAACCAAATTTGTAAAGTTTTCCTCATTTGTCCATTTTTGCATTAAGTTTTAATTTGAATATGGGCCTTTTCCCTAACTATACCACCTCCCAAAAAAATCAAAACAATGATCTAATTCATTTATTAGCCAGACATAGTACTAAAACCTTAAAGGGTCTTCTAGCATCCCATCATATACTAAGAATCAATCCAATCATTTTTTTAGTCTATCCTCCTCCAGTAGCTTATTTACCAAGGTTTCTTAGGTAATTTGACTCTATATAAATCAACCCTCCTTCAATTAATTTATGAATTAAATTTTCCATGATACTATATATCTATGTTCCAGGACCCCATGCCTCTAAATTGCATAGGGATGAATTCAAGTCTCATGCCAAAAATAAGAGCCTAAGAAGAAAAATATATTTCCTAAGAAAAGTTTATCCGAGAAAGCCACTTTATTCATACAAGGCCCATAGATGTTCATGAATATAATATCTTTGAAATCTTCCAGGAAAAGAGTGTCACCCCTATTCTTGAGTCAATAGTCTAATTTTAACATACTTCATAGTGTTATTTTTCTACCTAGTCGCGAGATCCCATGATCTCCTCAAATCATTTGAAGGAATAAAGCCCCAACCTCCCAACATATCTTGTAACACCCTTTCTATAACTCCCCCTTCCTCATAAGTTTCTTGTTGGAAAAACACATTATGTGTGTTTTTTTTTTGAAACCATCCTAAAATGCTAATCATTTAGTAGATCTAGAGAACCCCCTAAAACTAAAAGAAATGTTGTTCATTTAGGAATCTTAATTAGGGTTTTCATCACTCTTACAACCCTATAAATTGTCATTTGTTTGCTAGCAGCAAAATCTAAAGTAGCTCTAACTTGTTATTTTTTATAAGAATATTTCCTTTCTCTTCCTTTAACCCTAGGTCTAGATATAAGTCATAACCTGAGTTAAGGTAATACCCTTTGGATTTCAGCTATGGGAGAATATAAGAGGTTGTCCTATATAATCTTCAAAATATAAGGGTTAACCAATATTGAAGGAACACAAACAATCAATATTTCCATTATTCATAAAATAATTACTTCCCAAAGCAAGAAAAAAAACCAATCTATCCCCTTCAAGTATAAGAGGACCCGTATCTAATCCTATAGTTTTCCACAAATTTCTAAAATGCTTTGTTGATCCAGGTGGATACTGGTGGCCACCCACCTCTTCCACTATGCAATGCTTATACTCTATATTTTTAGCAATTTTTTTCTCTAATATTCTGGGTCCCAAATTTCCAAGGCCATTTTGAGACCCTAAACAATGTTTTTTGGCCAATTTATGGGTCTAGGGGTTTCCATGGCATTCCCTACCCTAGTCAAAAATTATATTCCTTAGATAATTCTTTGCAACAAGCTATTGTGCGCCCCAAATAGATATTGTATGCAAAATTCACACCCCTGGGAGGTTTATGTACCAACTAACCAACTTGAGGCTTACAAATATTTTGCAATTTCATATTCTAGGGGTAGGATTTTGGACCTATAATTTTGTTTCATTATGTTGAAATGCCATTTTTTTGACCTACTATAATAGCTTATGCAAATGCGCATAATTGTAATGTCTCTCTATTTAGATAAAGTTACAATCATTCTAGTGAGTTTGTGTTCTACAATATTATGCTATTTCATTTATTAATAGAATTTTGATTTTTATCATATTATTATTCTTTCTATTATATTTCTCTCTGTGTGCTTCATTTTATTAACTACTTTTCATTTCATTCATTTTACAACTTGGACCATTGGTATTAGAGCAATATTCTTCTGGTTGTTTCTTAATGCATGTCCTAAATGAAGTTAGGGTATAGAGAATTGGGCCTCGAGCTAGTTTCACTTGTGAGTAAGTTCTCTCAAACCTAACTAGCCTCCCATGGTGGAATAAAAGAGATATTATAGAGAGATGGATCCTATCAAGTTGTCTCTCAAGGAAAAATCAAATAATAGAGGAATGAGATGATGGATACTTTTTCATAAAAAAATCACAACTTCCAATAGTAGCCAAGACAAATTCAAGCAACGATAAATTTGGAGGTGTGGCACCTTTCAAGATACAATTTAACTTTGATGTCACCTAATTTTAGGACCAAATAGATGTATATTCTTCATACAAATGGTTAAATATGTTACAAATTTATTACTCCATCCAAAAAAATTCCAACAATGAAAAGATCACCTATGCACTCCTAAAATCCCTTCCGCATTTCAATCTTTCAATGGAAGGTTAATTGGAGAGACAGGATGAAGATGAGTTTGTGATATTCAATAAAAGACCCAATTAGAAATATTGTGTTTATGCCCTTAAGGAGGAATTTTACCTTATAAGGAACTATCATGAATAATACATTAGATGGAGAATCCTCATACACGAGAGAGACTAGATAGTGCCAAAGTACACCAATAATTTTCGTACCTTGCACTCAATGTTGGGTATCAAGGACTTTGAGTTGCATTTGGTTTTGAAGTTTTGTAGTAATATACATAGGTACATCCAAATGAATATTGATTTCTTGGACAACTCCTCACTAATAGATTCTTATCAATATGTTTTCAAAATTAAGCAAAAAGTGAAGTAGAAGAGTATATGAGAGTTCAGATCTACAAATCTACTACAAAAGAAGCCTATAAAATGTGGCCCAAAATCACGAAACAAGAGTTAGAGAAAGAAATCCTTGACACGTCTAGCCAAAGTCATATAAAAAAACAGTAATGGTAAGTTGAGAAAGGACATTGGAAAGTGGTGTGAGTTTAACAAAAGCCCCTACCACAACACTAATGAATGCCATGTTGAAACAATCATTATTTGTAAATCTTAAATGAAAGGAAATGACATTGATGCAAAAACTAGAGCTATCATTACAACCATAAATATCTAAAGGGGGAGGTAAAGGAGCACAAAGAGGGTCAATGCCACTTCCATTCATAGATGTCGGTAAAAGGTACACCACTACATTTAATTGATGAAAATGGTAGCTAGAAGAACTTAATATCAACTAAGGCCATCAAGAGATTGAAATTATTGAAAATGACATACACCAAACCATACACCATAAGTTGGTTGAGCCATGAACAAGACATTTGTGTCAACTATTAATGTCACCTAGCCTATGGCACGAGGCCTTTCAAAGATGAGGCACTATGTGATGTTTCCCTACTTGAAGTTTGTAATGTTATTTTAGGACAACCTTATTTGTGGAAAAGTCATGTTGGTCATGTGTCTCAACCCCATAGTGTCATCGTTACTCTCAAAGGTCATCTCCATAGTATTCCATAGGTAGTTCGAACTACTATAACTTTATTGATCTTAGTAAAATAATTCCAAAAGGTAATCTCATAGATTTCAAAGTTTTCCTCTCAATGGTTTGTTGAAAAAGTGAAAGTAAGGTCACTTTAACCACCATAATCTTAGTATGATGCCTCTCTACACAACAGAATCAAGTGGACAATATAATAGATAAATACATGGATATCTCCATTCCACATGTAGGGTGTGTCTACAATACTAGTTTCAACACTCAATTGATTTTATACATAGCGATCGTTTACATAATGGCCCAATATATAGACTCTCTCTCATGGAGAATGAGTAAATAAAACATGAAGTTCATGAGTTCATCCCAAAGGGTCATATTTGACAAAGATCCTTACCTTATAGGACTCCAATTGTATTGGTGTATAAGAAAGATGTGTTGGGTGTGGAGCCTGATTATCTTCTGTATTCAAAGGTTTCAGCCGGATGTATACCCCAGGAAGACTGTACACCCCTCCATGCGGGGGGGTGCGGGGGTAACTTATCCCCCTCGCGAGGGTCCGGGAGGGCTAATCCCCCCTAGCGGGGGTTCAGGAGCAATGCCCCCGAAGCCAAAAATAGATGTAAAATTGCCTTGTAAAAGTCTAATAATTTCTATTAAATCAGGGCCGTTCATTAGGCGGATGATCTGATGATAGAAGTTATGTTTAATTTAGGGTTTTTTTCCCTAGAAGGCAACCCCTCACTATATATGAAGGAATTGTATTGCGTCTATGAATATCTGTATTCTGAGTGAGGAAGAGAGAGGAGATTGAGAGAGTAGATGGAGTTACAGCAGATCTACTGTAGATTGTATCTCTTCAGTTTGCTAGATAATATAATAAAATAAGGATTGGTTGTTTCTCCATGGACGTAGCCTAGCCCAAACTGGGTAAACCACATATATCTATGTCTCTCTTGTTTTATGCATTTTCTGTGTTTATATTTCTACAATATTTTATGTGTTCTATTGCTCTGTAATATATAATTTCTTAACAACTGGTATCAGAGCCGAAGGTCTATTTGGCTAATAAACTCGTAGGAGAGAAGGGTTCTTGGTTCGAGTGGGAGCAATGGCGGAAGATGGTAGGTTTAGGGTTGAAAAATTCAATGTCCAAAACTACTAGTTGTGGAAGATGCCAATGGAAGATTATATGTATCAGCGACATCTGTACCTACCATTGAGTGGAAAGAAAAAGAAGTCGACGAGTATGACAGACACAGAATGGGATATTCTTGATAGAAAGGCACTTGGAACAATACCGCTGTGCCTAGCGGCGTCGGTAGCATTTAATATTTCAAAGGAAAAGACAATAGAGGATTTCATGTCGGCATTGGCCAAACTATATGAAAAACCCTCGGCCTCAAATAAGGTATTTCTTATGAAGCGTTTATTTAATATGAAGATGTCAAAAGGTGGATCTGTTGCAGACCATTAAATGATTTTAATATTGTTACAAGTCAGTTAGGTTCTGTAGGGGTAAATTTTGATGATGAAGTTAGGGCTCTGTTATTTCTATGCTCATTGCCAGAAAGTTGGAATGGTTTAGTTATGCCCATTAGTAACTCTATCTCTGGATCTAGTAATTTAAAGTTTGATGATGTTGTCGATGCAATCCTTAGCAAGGAAATGCGACAGAGAAGCTCCAGTGAGACATCAGGTAATGCTTTGACTCCAGAGACTAGGAGAAGAAAAATGCAAAGAGGAAAGAGCCCAGGATATCGCAGTAAATCAAGAAAAGGCATATCCAAGTCCAAAGCAGGGATAGTGTGCTAGAAATGTGGGAAGAAAGGACACCTGAAGAAAGACTGCAAGTCTCGGAAGGGAAAAGAAGGAGACGCACAACAAGAAACTAATCATGAAGTGAATGTAACAGGTGATGTGTTGCAAGATGCTTTGATTCTTTCACTAGAAAATATTATTTATGCATGGGTGGTAGATTCAGGGGCCTCATTCCATGCCACACCTGATAAGAAACATTTTCATGATTATGCTCAAGGAGATTTTGGTCAGGTTCGATTGGGTGATGATAAACCCTGTAAAATCGTTGGAATGGGTACAGTTTTCATAAAACAACAAAATGGAAATCAATGGCTACTGAAGGAGGTAAGGCATGCTCCAGATCTAAAGAAAAATTTGATTTCAAGAAGGCAGTTGGGAGGTGAAGGTTGCATAACTAATTTCATAGATAAAACCTGGAAGGTCACTAAAGGATCCCTGGGAATAGCCAAAGTAGAAAAGGTTGGTACATTGTATTTATGCAATGGTATTTCTAATTCTGTTAACGCTTTAACCTCTGCAGGAGAAGATACGGCATTGTGGCATCATAGGCTCAGGAACATGAGTGAGAAAGGGATGCAGATTCTTCACTCAAGAAATTTGTCACCAGGTTTGAAGAATGTTGATTTAAAATTCTATGAGAATTGTGTTTATGGAAAATAGAAGAGAGTCAGATTCCTTAGAGTTGGGAAAGGAAAGAAGAGTGAAAAATTAGAGCTTTTGCATACAGATGTATGCGGACCTACTCAGGTATCATCTCTTGGTGGCTCTCATTATTATGTTACTTTTATTGATGATGCAACCAGGAAAACGTAGACTTATTGTATTCGAAATAAATCTGATGTATTTGATACTTTCAAGAAATGTAAAGCTTTGGTTGAAAATGAGACAGGGAAAAGGTTGAAGTGTCTCAGATCAGAGAATGGAGGTGAATATTGCAACAAAGAGTTTGATAGGTATTGTTCAGAGAATGGAATTCACAGAGAGAAGACAGTTTCAGAAACACCAGAAAAAAAAAATTTGGTGTGTCAGAAAGGATGAACAGGACAATCATGGAGCGTGCAAGGTGCATGAAATTGCATGTAGGATTGCCTTTACAATTTTGGGCAGATGCTGTAGACGCTGTTGTTTATCTAATAAACAGAGGGCCTTCAAGTTCCTTGGATGGTGGTATTCTAGAGGAGGCATGGACAGGTAAAAAGGTAAACTACTCATTTTTAAAGACTTTTGGTTGTGAAGCCTTTGTCCATATTAATAATGAAAATAGAACAAAGCTTGAGGCAAAATCAAAGAAATGTACCTTTATTGGATATGGTGTTAATGATTTTGGTTATCGCTTATATGATTATGAAAATCACATATTCATTAGGAACAAAGATGTAATATACAATGAAAAGATCTTGTATAAGAATTAGTTGCAGGAAAAGAAACAGGAAAAAGAAAACAGAAAATACATAGTGCTTAATGATACCACAGGAAAAATGATGGTGCCTGAAAATCATAATGATCAACAGCTAGAACAACAACCACAATAGCAGCAAGCACCTCAAACACCTGAAAGTGTTGTTAGAAGATCTACCAGGATAAATAGACCCCTTGAACGATACTCTCCTTCATTATATTATGTATTGTTGACTGATTCTGGTGAACCAGAATGTTATGAAGAAGTAGTGCAGGTAGAAACCAGGAAGAAGTGGGAGCAAGCCATGAAAGAAGAAATGGACTCCTTAGCGCATAACCAGACTTGGGACTTAGTCAGGTTGCCTGTAGGTAAAATAGCATTGCAAAATAAATGGGTTTACAGGCTAAAGGAAGAAGATGGAGGTAGAAAAAGATACAAAGCTAAACTTGTGGTGAAGGGGTTTGCACAGAAAAAGGGTATAGACTTTGATGAGATATTTTCTCTTGTTGTGAAAATGACTTCAATCAAAACTATGTTAAGTCTAGTAGCAGTTGAAGATTTGCATCTTGAGCAGTCAGATGTAAAGACAACCTTTCTCCATGGGGATTTGGAGGAAGAGATATATATGCAGCAGCCACAAGGATATGAGGTAAAATGGAAGGAGAAACTAGTGTGCAGGTTGAAGAAGAGCTTGTATGGCTTAAAACAGGCTTGAAGGCAGTGGTATCTGAAATTTGACAGGTTTATGTCTGAACAAGGTTATACTAAATGGCACTCTGACCATTGTGTTTATCTCAAAAGGAAAAATGATGGTAGCTATATTATATTGTTATTGTATGTAGATGACATGCTTGTTGCATGTTCTAACATGTAGGAAATAAACGTGCTCAAAAGGAAATTGGCAAACTCATTTGCAATGAAGGATTTCGGTGCTGCAAAACAAATCCTTTGTATGAGAATAACTAGAGACAAGAAGAATTGCAAATTAACATTGTCTCAAAGTGAGTACATAGAAAAGGTGTTGAAAAGGTTTAATATGCAGAATGCAAAACCAGTTGGTATACCTTTGGCTATCCATTTCAAATTAAGTAAGGAGGCGTGTCCCAAGAGACTCAGGAAAAAATGGTTCATATGTCTAAGTTCCATATGCATCAGCAGTTGGAAGCTTAATGTATGCAATGGTCTCCAAAGTCCTGATATTGCACATGCAGTGGGAGTTGTAAGCAGGTACATGAACAATCCAGGAAAAGAACATTGGATGGTGGTGAAGTGGATTCTCAGGTATTTGAGAGGTACCACAAATCAAGCATTATGTTTTGGTGGTTTAAACATTGCTCTACAGGGATATGTTGATGCAGATATGGAAGGTGATAGAGATAGCAGGAGGAGCACTATAAGATATGTGTTTACTGTAGGTGGAACAGTTGTTAGCTGGGTCATAAAACTACAAAGTGTTGTTGCACTCTCAACAACAGAAGCAGAGTATGTTGCTGCTATAGAGGTTAGTAAAGAAATGATTTGGTTACAAAGGTTTTTGGATGAATTGGGTAAGAAGAAGGAGTTGGGCAGGTTATACAGTGACAGCCATAGAGCCACACATCTTGCAAAGAACTCTGCATTTCATTCCAAGACTAAACAAATACAACTCAAGTACCATTTCATACGGTCGGCATGAGAAGATGGACAATTGAAGCTGGAAAAGATACACACTAGCCAAAATCCTGTAGATATGTTAACAAAAGTTGTAACCAGGGAGAAACTGAGAATCTATTAAGTTTCAATTGGTCTTCAAGTATGATGAAGAAGATGAGAAACAGTCAGGTCTAAAGTGGAGTCATTGTCTAGCAAATGAAGCAACGATGGAGTTGGTATAATCAGTCTCCAAGTGGGAGATTGTTGGGTGTGAAGCCTAATTATCTTCTGCATTCAAAGGTTTCAGCCGGATGTATACCCCAAGAAGACTGTACGCCCCTCCATGCGGGGGGGGTGCGAGGGGGACTTGTCCCCTCGATGGGGGTCCTGGGGAGCTAATCCCCCCCAGATGGGGGGTCCGAGGTCCAGCGGTCCCTCGGCGAGGGTTCGAGGCCAGTGCCCCTGAAGCCAAAAATAGATGTAAAATTGTCTTGTAAAAGTCTAGTAATTTCTAGTCAATCTGGGCTGTTCATTAGGCAGATGATCTGATGGTAGAAGTTATGTTTAATTTAGGGTTTTTGCCCTAGAAGGAAACCCCTCACTATATATGAGGGAATTGTATTTCGTCTATGAATATCTGTATTCTAAGTGAGGAAGAGAGAGGAGATTGAGAGAGAAGAGGGAATTACAGTGAATCTGTTGTAGGTTGTATCTCTTTAGTTTGCTAGATAATATAATAAAAGAAGGACTAGCTGTTTCTCTGTGGACGTAGCCCAAACTGGGTGAACCAAGTATATCTGTGTCTCTCTTGTTTTATGCGTTTTCTGTGCTTATATTTCTACAATATTTTATGTGTTCCATTGCTGTGTAATATATAATTTCCTAACAAGATGAGACATGGAGACTTTGTATTGATTATAAAGCCTTGAAAAAAATAACTATGAAAAACATATAAGATCAATTATCTTCTTGACCAACTTAAGGGTTCCAATTTCTTTAGTAAGATAACTCTTAGATGAGGCAACCATCTGGTTTCATACAAGCAAATTGACATATGGAAGACAACCTTCAAATCTAAATAATTTTTTAAGCTATTGGTCATGCCATTTGGCTTGACTAATCATATAGAAACATTCATGAGGATGACGGATGACATCCCATGGACATTCCCTAACTATTTTTTGTATTTATATTTGGATGACATCTTCATCTTTAGCAAAACTTTGGTGGAACATTTGCAACACATTAAATAGGTCCTAAGCACCCGATGGAAATAGACTTTGTATACCAATATGGAGAAATCATAATTTGGAATGGAGAGGATTTAATATTATGGATAAATTATGCATGAACATGGAGTGCATGTGGACCTGGACAGAATCCAAGTCATTCAAGATTAGCCATCCTAGTGACTCTAATAAAGCTCCCTAGATTATTGGGCCTTATTAACTTCTGCCGAAGGTTATTGTTTGAGTTCTCTCATATCGCTTTTCCCTTATGTGAAGTGACAAAAGGTGGATAAAAAGAAAAATTTTCCTTGTTTTCTATACAATAGAAATCATTTGAGGATTTAAAACCATTATAGGAAATTTCAGCCTAAAGTTTCCCATGAAATATTCATTAATTTCCATGTCATAATATATAAACCAATCAAAACCCATTAAATTTAATAAAAGTTACATGTAAATAGTTTGGAGGAAAAAGAAGAAAAGCTACTTTTTTTAATTGTATTTTTGGCTTATCTCCTTCCAGGTTTACTCAAATTTCAAGTATAGACACTTGTTGGATGTGGTATTTAATTCAGCATCCAACTATTGTCTACACTTGAAATTTGAGTAAACCTATAAAGAGATAATAAAAAAATACAATTACAATAATAATTTTCCCTTTTTCATCCAAAATTCATAACACTTATTTTATCATTTTAACTATTATTTTATTATTTTTCCTTAGGAGGCCACTTTTGGACTGGAATTTCCTCTAATGACTCCCTTTTATCTACACTACTACTCACCATACTAGACTTGCATTAATTATTTGAGATTGAGACACATGTCTTCGACTATGTTATCAATGTAATCCTCACTCCACAAGGAAATTTGGTGGCCTATCATATTAAAACACTCTATGGTACTTTCTATATATGCTCACATAAAACAAGCATATGTAATCCATTGTGTAGACATATAAAATATGGAAGAATTGTATCTTAATGAAGTAGATAATCATCCAAACTGATTATATGCCTTTGTAATTCATGAATATGTCAAAAAATCTATATTATGACCACCATTAAAAATGGTCCACATTCCCAAAAAAAATCCACTTGAATCTCAAATACAACGAGGGTAGAACTAATGACGTTGCAAACTACCTTAGTCGGCCCATAATTGTGTTTCTAACCACGAATCTTCATTATTATGGGCATGATACCTCTAGGATGCCACAATTATACAATAATGGCTTTGACTTTGTTGCCACATACTAGATGTTTACAATAAGAAAGCAAGTTCTAGAGTTCCACCTCCTCGATGCATACTTATGATACACAAGCCTCGTTTTTGTTCCTTCAAGTGAGTATTCCAAGTTGATCTAGGAGGCACATTGCTAATGAGTGTTAAGTCACTTTGGTGTGGAGAAGACAGTAGTAATTGTTTTATAATGATTTCTATTGACCAAAGATTCTATAGGATGACTGGTATATTAGATCATGCACTACCTATGCCATTCATAAACCAAACATCGTGAAGTAGGGGTTGTACATTCTTATACTTACCCTTGAAAACACCTAGAAATGAGCATCAACAGATTACATGTTAGGCTTTTCATATACCAAGAATGGTAATGATTTTTTGTTTCTAGTTGCTAGCAAGTTCTCTAAGATGGCCATTTTGGCACCATGCAAAATGAGTATCATAGTTGAAGTCATTGCAAAACTCCTCTTTGAGCATATTTGGATTCATTTTGGGCTACCTTAAACAATTATTTTAGATAGTGACATCAGGTTCCTTAACACCTTTTTGTTGAACCTATAACTTCTT
This sequence comes from Pinus taeda, assembly GCA_000404065.3. Lineage (NCBI taxonomy): Eukaryota > Viridiplantae > Streptophyta > Pinopsida > Pinales > Pinaceae > Pinus > Pinus taeda. The sequence goes on along the minus strand of APFE030778317.1, from coordinate 46,487 downwards.
ATGGAAACCAAGTTAATTAAATTGACCTCCTTTCATCCCCAAATAGATGGAAAAATAGAAGCAAATATAAACATGATTGTGCATTTGTTACACGTATAACTCCAAGTAATTTTGTACATGAGATGAAATCCTTCCATATGTTCAACACAACTATAACAAATCTCTATATATCTCTATTTGCCACAATGTTTTTAAGGTGTGCATGGGGTTCCAACCATTGCCCCTAATTGATGTAGTTATGCACATTGCATCTCCACTAGTAGATTCCTCCCTTGTTCAGGTTGAAGAAAATAGATCAATGAAGTTTTTTTGGTGGATCCAATACCTCCAACAAAAAATTCATGATATCCTACAGAATTCCAATTCCAAGTACAAGTAATGACATGACTAGTACAAGTTCCACAAAAGTTTTAGGTTGGTGGTAATGTGTGATTTCATTTACAGAAATTCCACTTCATAACCCCCATAGGAATCTAAAATCACTATGATATGACGCTTACATGATTATAAAGGTTGTGCATGAAAATGATTTTTAATTAGTTAGTCCCCTTTCCTTTCGTCTATATTTGTCACCTCTTTTGGACACCTTGCAGTTAGCCAAGAAATTGTTTTCCACAAAACTCAATCCTAACTACACTAAATACACTATATCGGACCATATCATGGACACCAAGACAAAGGATACCCACCAACGTCACATATCACTTTACTTAGTTGTTAAAGCATGACAACTTTTTCACCAAGGCAAGTAGTCCACCAGGAGTTTGGTAGAAGTTTCCCCATCTGATAAGGGAAATTGATGAAATACATACAATTTATTTATAAGGTGTGAGGATTGATCCAAGTGGCTATAAATTTACAACCACCTCTTCCACCAACTCAATAGTTCTTTATCTTCTTATTAGTTTTTCTATGATATTTTACGTCCTAAATGTCTAGGGTTGTTATGAGACCCTAAATGACGTTTTCTGGAAATTCAATGGGTGAGGGATTGCCATGACATTTTTTGACCTATTTTAAATTTTTATTCCTTATATAGTTCTTTCCAAAGATATATTTTGGACTCCAAATATATATTATATGCAAGATTTGAGCCTTTGGGAAGTTTATGTACCAACTAACCACCTCAAGGTCTACAAATATTTTGGTTTTTAATATTATATGGCTAGCTTTTTGGACCTATACGGTTCCTTATTTATGTTAAAAATATATTCCTTCAGCCTCTCATAACAACCTTTTTGAATGCATGTAGCCTCCATCTCTCTTTCTTAAGAGATAGTTACCACCAGACTAGTCAGTCTACATTCTATAATATTTAACTGTCTCATTTATTTATAGAAGTTGGGTTTTCAGCATATTATTGTGATTTTTGTTATATTTATATCTGTGTTCTTCCTTTCATTTCCTACCTTTAATTTCATTCTTTGTACACCATGAATCATATGTAGATATATATAAGTTAATAAGAGAACTCTTATTTGAAAACTTACTTAAAAAATTCCCTCCTTGGAATCATCAAAGAGTACCATTTTCTAGTTGTAAACTTGCTAAATGTAAAGGGTTTTCTTCTCTAACCCATTCTCTTATTGCTTAGCTTCATTGGAAAACTTGATTACATAAGTTTGAACCTTTGATATACTTCTTGAGGGTATATTAGGCATCAAAAGTAGTGTATTCCAAATAAACTAATTCTCGATCTCACTTTCCAATAGAATGAATATCTATACTACCTTTCAATTATCCCTTCTACAATTATGACTATGTCACTCCTTCACCGATTATGAAAATTAGAATCCTACTAATCCTAATACATTATTTGTAAATTCAATTGGCATTCCTCTCTAAGATGAGCATAAGTGTGACATTTGTGACACCTGAAAGGGATACCTTCATAATCTAGCATTTAGACATGCTAAAAATAAACCTTTTTTTTTCAATCCAATTCCTCTACCAAACCCCCCCCACCATAATTCTACGGATACTAGATTTTTTCCATTACCATCAATATTGATTCCTAAAAGGACATGTCTTCTATAATAAAACAACCAAATTTGTTTCCAATAACTTGAGATATTTAAAGTTACTAAAACTTAACTAGGAAACTAGGAAACTGAATCCAAATATGCTTTGATTAAACTCTCTCCTTTTGCATATCAAATAGATGATTCCAAGATTTTGAAACTACATGTGTTGAAACCTAGCACCGCATCCTTAGTATTTTCAGGGAATCCTCCACATATTTTAGGATCACCACAAACCAACCCCTCATCAAGATGATACTCATCGAGATATAACCTATAATTAAAAGCCAATTATTTGTCATCTATTTCTTGAAAGTGTTATCATCAAACCATATTTTCCTTACCTTTTCTACAAAATCCATTTGTGTCATCAATACTATGTCATTCATCTTAACATCATGTAATAGAACCAACTTTGCTAGTGCAATATTTTTACCAGCATACTTCCTTTTCCTTTCGCCCTCATTTCCTTTATTTCCTCCACTTGCTTAATCACTTTCTCCAACAAAAGGAGGCCTCACTACTAAATTTTTCCTTTAAATTCCAAAATCCTTATAAAAGGGTGTGAAACTATTTAGCTCCTAAAACTCATAAATATTGCCAATATACCTACCTCCTCTACTAGATACTTCCAAATGAGTCATATCTACGAACCCTTGAAACCTAAAACCATGTCATGAAGCTTAACATTGTCACTTGATTTGAATTGGATACCTTTGGATAAGACTAGGTCTCAATCTCTTCCAAGGGATCCATAGAATTTATCTATGATATCCAAATATGGTTGCTCCAATCCTTTAATCCTTAGCATGATGTGAATTGTGCATGTAAAAATTTTAAAAATATTAATAAAGAAAAAAAATGGCCATAAATTAAATATTTCAGTGTCCACTTTAAGTAAAATATTCCAATTCGAATATTAATTTTATATATTTTAAATATCCATTTTAAGTTTCCGTTGAATTCTAATATTTTTTTATAATTGATTTTTTTTAATATGTAGAAATTTGATTCCTCTTTTTAAATACTAGTTTCAAAATTAAAATAAATTTACCTTGATTAAATATCATTTAGATCATTAAATATGTTAATTGACCTACTAATCCTATGATTATGGACTATCTTAATTGATTCATCTTACTTATTTCCTTTGCAAATGTCTTAAACCATCATTGTTCCATCTACTAAGTGTTGAATCCCTCAAAATACAAACCTTTGCACTTGGAGTAATTTGATTCCTCTCAATCTTTGGTAGCCCTAGAGTTAAACATATTTATGATGGTTCATAATAATATTATTTATAATAAACTAAATCATATAAATTAAGTGGTTAGTAAAGTTCAATAGACAGCAATTCATAACAAATTCTCTAGGGAAACTTAGTCCTTTCCTTACACATTTATTGTTTTACTTGACGTAAGTGCAAAGGAAAACATAAATAATGGTGGGAAGTGAGTATACTGATTGAGCTATCCCATGGGTTTTTTCTTTTTTTTTAATGCCAACTCATTAGTAGAGCTTAACGTGGATGGGGTCGAGGAAAACTGACCACATGACCTCCTATTAGTGAGGTGCTTTAGCAATGGGAAACCAACTAATTGAGTTAGCCCTTTAGGCTAAAGAGCTACCACCATGGGATTATTATTATTATTATTATTATTATTATTATAAAAAAAAACTAATATATAAGTTAAAAATATATACATTTAAAAAACATAGAACAATATTTTAACCATGGCGATTTAGTCCAACTTTATGATGGAGATTAGCAATATGTAAATAAATTTTTTTACAATATCATGAGCCAATATCATGGCTTTATGAATACCACATGCCTAAAAATACATAACCCACTTCATATAACACTTATTCATATGAGTTTTATTAATTAATTTAATTAAAAGGGAAAAAATGACATAACTACTTAAGAGATAAATCTCAACCTTCGATTTGTATATACTAAGTAGAATATTTTGTGGAGGTTAAATCCCTACTATCCACCTCATAATTATTGATAATTAAATATAATTCTTAGGGATCTATTCCAAAATAGACATGTCTATCAATACATTTATATATAGATTTCACGTAATATAATACAAATTTCTTTTTTTATTTTATTAAACTGTGATAATACATATAGCTACATGCATATATGCTTGTTATATTTTTGACATGTTATATAGTTCTTTTGACTTAATTATTAATAATTATTAGGAAGATAGCTAGAATTAAATCTCTTCTAGAATACTCTTATTAGTTGTCACAAATCAAAAGTTGAAATTTATCTCAAAAGTAGTTATTCTCATTTTTTTTCTTTTAACTAAATTTATTAATTAAAAGATCTCATATGAACATGTGTCATATTAATATGAGGTGTAACATTTTGGACATATGGTATTAGTAAGTCATGGCATTAACCCATAAAATGGTAGCAAACCCTATACAATTAAGTATCCCCATAGCGGGAATCTTCATTGTTCAAATCTTGTAACATGTTTTTAAAATGTAAACGTATAACTCATGATATTTATTATAATATAATAATAATTTTTATTATCTTTTGTTAATTTAAATAAAGTTATAATAATTATTTTTATGAATTTAAATTTTTGGCAATGTGAATGTATTATGAGGTAAATTCTTGATTTTTTATGACATTTACCAAACATTTAATCTAATGGTTTCCATATTAAAGAAATATGAATTATGAAATATAAAGTCCATATATGATAGTCATTATCTTAACGGTATAAAAAATGATTTAAATTTATAAGTATATTTTATTTAAATATATTTAACATTTTTATGGTGTAGAATATTTTATCTAACTCATATATTTATTAATAATGTAAATACAAAAATTAATATTATGATATTCATCAACACTTATTTAATAATTATTTAAAAAAATATTATAGATATATTAAATTAAATAATTATTTATATTATTTTTCTTAATAACTTTATATTATGTTTTATTATTATTAGGTTCATTGTTTTATTGTAATATTGTTTATATCAGTCTTTAAAATTGCTTCTGTTTGGGTACGAATTTGTCTTCCTCGGAAGTAAGGAAACATGTTAACGACCCAAGGCCCAAGCATCTGGAGTGAAAGTTTGCCCGCTTATGCACCAGCATGCGAGTTATTCCAAGTGGCCTGGTTTCCCTTGAATAATGGTGATGAGCCAACCAGCATTCATGGATAGCACCCAAAGATGATTATCCTCTATGTTGATTTCACAACTCAATTATGATAGCTTTTCCCACCATAGAAAAAAATATCGTTTAAATCTCTACCATAAAATCTGTTTGTACTATTTAATTATTAAAAATAATTGATATATGATAAATAAATAGTTCATTAATTCATTTGAAAGTGATATTTTAACTATGGTTTTAATTGCCTTATATAAATTTTAAACAGGTTATATTTGCACCATGAACATTCAATTTTTTTTTTTTTTGGATCTTAATCACAATTTCCATTAAAATTGTGGACGTGAAGCCCCCAAAAAAAACTACAGGGACGATCTGATGTAACCATATCTATGTCTTTGGGAGTTGGTAAACTAGTATGTAACATGTATCACACATTATTCCAAAACATGACAATACAAAAAAATATTATTATGCCTTCATGGCTTAGGTGAAAGTAAAACATGATTGATTTAAACATTGGGTTCAGACTTTGTATAATTATATCTCCTATCGTTTACTTTAAAATTTCATATGATTTATGCATCTACAATTGTATATGCTATATAGTAAAGTTATAATCACATTGTTTATTGGGTTAAATCACCACCGCCTTAACCCACAGTTGATGGAGGCTTGGAAACTTCGAGGGAAGGATATGCCACACAATTGTTATGCAATTTCAGAGACATATGGGCACATTGCCACTGTGGTTTCTCTAACAACTGATTAGACAGCTATGGTGCTTATCCACTCTATTAGGGTAACCAACCTTGGACTCAATGCCTCCTGGATGTCTCATTTGCCCGCCGAGGCACTACGCACCGTGCTTTGCAAATCTATTGTGGCACCCTGTTTCCGCTAGGAAGAGGGTCCTTATCTTCTAGGTTTGTCTTATTACTAGCGATCTCTGCACCTCCATCGAGCCATGGGTTGCACTGTGTCATCTTTGGCATTCGTCGAGGTTCAAAGGTGGCTTGCCGGTGGCTATCCCTCATAGGTAAACTAATTTTTCAGCTGCACAAGTTATCACACATAATTTTCCCGGTTATGATTAAGGTTATGACCATGATGCAAATCTGTTATAGGTTGTGCCACCTCATGATCACGGATTTTTTGTTGCAACTTTGTTTCAAATAGTTTGCCCCATACAACAAGTAATTGGTAATTTCTTTCCTCCTATCTCATTATGGTTGACAAACTTGACTCTCCACGTTTTCTTACTATCCCCGATTCTTTTAAGTCCGCATCTACCAGCTTAAGGAGTCAAGCAACTGTTTACATTGATATTCTTGATCTTTCTAGGTTCTTTCTCTTATTTTGCATGTCACTATTGGTAGTTAGAGTTTTTAGATGAGGGTTTTCTCATTTTGAAAAAATAACCAGAAATCAGTATTGTTAAAGTGATTTTCGCCTGTAGAATGCCACTGGGTTTATGAATTCTTTCTACGTTTGACCAGTTAAGTTTAACGTATTGGTTTCTCCTTTTCCAAGTTTTCATTTGCAGTGAGTATACATATATAGTTCACAGAGCAACTCCTCCTCGTTTTATTACTTTTCTTGTATTAAAGGAATATGTTATGCGGATTGGAATGATAGTTTGCATGCACTGGAATGTTATTTAAGGTTCATCGGTTTGAGAGACAACTCTGGAAGTTGTTGTTGTATAAACTTTGTATGCATTTTGGAAAATAATATTGTTCCTTTCTTCTATATTTGCATAATTTTTATGGCACGCATAATCATTTCAGAGATAGTTTACATCTTTCATTTATGTACAGTTATCAATTCAGGAATAAATCTGTGTGTTCAACATTATTGTTCTTAGTTTAGTTTTCGTTTTATGCCACCGAACCACTACTACATTTTGATTTTCCAGCAGTTATAAACACCCAACAAGGGTTTCATCGGGGACTCAATAGGGTTGCTTGTATCTAAGGTGACCAAACTCTAACCCTGTGACCTGTAAATAGGTTGTTTAACCCATTTTGGCTAATCCTTCTGAATCACCCAGTTTCGTTAATGACTCACATTCTTAAGGATATATAAATGATTTAACAACAAATTAATATATAAGTATATATTATATAAACTCTAAGTCTCAATGGCTAGTTTGAATAACAACCCAAACCCTCTTCCCAAATTTCACGTTATCTTGTTCTAAAAAAGAAATGTTAATTTCATCTATGGCATTCACTACCAATCACACGCAGACCCCTGTATTAACTAAAGAAAAACACTGGGTTTTCAATTTCCATTTCATATTTTATTCGTACCAGTACAACTGTTTCTTTTCCAATTTCCCTTTTTCGTGTCTAATTCAACAAATACAAAACTAAGTTTCCAATTTTCCATGACAGTTCTATAACATACTTATACCCAAGTTTCCCTTAATTGGAATTAACTAGTTCAAAATTTTCTTTTAACAGAATGTAAATCAGAACAACTACAATAATCAGAACAACTACAATCTATTATGTGAACAATACATTATAATAATCCATTCATGCATAAAATTTACAGATTCTAGTCATGTACTTATTTGTTATATGCTAACTCCATAACTTAAACAGGCTGACCTTCTCCACCAACTTTAAGAAGAGCAATGACGTCCTCTTCTACCCCCGAGCTTCCACTCCACACAATAGGCAACAATTCTCATTACTCTGGAATCAGGCAACAAACCTTAGGACTACAATATAGTCTTCCAACCTTTGATTCCTTCTTGTAACGCGCTGGATCAAGTCCATGTCTAGATATTCCTTTATTACTCCACTTCTTTTTTCCAAAAAATCCAAAATTGAAACCCTTTATTCCCATTGAGATTTCTTTTTCTCCACGAAAGAAATGTGTAACTACTTTTTTTAAGTGTTCCTAATTGCCTGGAGGTTGGAATTTGTTTCCACTCTCCCTTCTTGAATTCTGAATTTTCATTAAAAAAAACAATATTATTATCATTAAATGTCCATTTAAAATGTCATTGGACTTTTTAGAGTCTTGTTTACCAACCAAAATAAATAAAATAGTCTGACTGCTATCAGGGAGGTGTTACATCTCCCCCCAGACCAAACATTGTCCTCAGTGTCTACTCTAGTCCATGATACAGAGTAGGATAAGCTTGTCTCAGTAGACTTTCATCTTCCCAACTAGCTTCCTCTGGGCTAAAATTATTCCATTGCACTTTAGCTTGGGTGATAACTCACTTTCACAGCATTGTTTCTCTCCATTCGAGAATACGTAGGGGTTCTTCCAAGAATTTCCCATCTGGTTCGACCTGCCAATAAATCATTCTCACCATTAGTTATTCATTTTAGTTGGGTTATAATAGATCAAATTTATACGCACTTACTTACACATCTTGCCAATTAATAACGTTCCTGGGGTCATACACATGTTTCTTTAATAGTGATATGTGAAACACATTGTGTACTTTTATGTGATGAGGAAGAGCAAGCGGATAAGCTACTGGTCCTACCGTTCCCAAAACTTGGAAATGGCCACAATAACGGGGTGCCAATTTAGCACAAGTACCCCACTGCAAGGTGCTTTTCTTGGGTTTTATCCAGACATAAACATGATCGCCAACCTGATATTCCTTGAAACTTTTCTTTTATCTTCATAAACTTTTTGTCTGTCTTGAGCTACTTTCAAGTTTTGTTGAACTTTCTTCACTTCTTGATCCATTTCTGTTAACATTTCGGGTCTGAGGATCATCTTATCCTCCAAGTTATGCCACCCAATGGAAGCCCTACAACTTCTTCCACACAACACTTCATAAGGGCTCATCTTTAATGATTCATGGTAGTTATTGTTATAGGAAAATTCAACCAGATGGAGGTAGTCCTCCCATTTGGTTGGTTTTTGCATCGCATACATTCACAACATGTCTTCTAGCACTTGATTAACCAGCTCTGTTTTCCCATCCATCTAAGGATGATAAGTAGTGCTAAATTGGATCTCAGTACCTAGCCCTGTAAAAAGAGCTTTCCAAATTGCATATGTAAATTTAACATCTCTATCAAATATTACTACTTTTGGCATTCCTTACAATCAAAATATTTCCCTCATAAAGATGTCTTCTATTTCCACAGCTTTGTAATTAGACTTAACAGGAATAAAATGAGCAACTTTTCTTAGTTTGTCTACCACCACCATGATGGAGTCATGTTGTTTCCTAGTTCTCGGAAATCTAGTTATGAAGTCTAATGTAATCATCTCCCATTTCCACTCAGGTATAGGGAGTGGTTGGAGCAGTCCAGCAGGTTGTTGATGCTCAACTTTAACTTGTTCACACTCCAAACAATTTACCAAGTATAACATAATGTCGTTCCTCATTACAGGCCAAAAATATATTTTCTTCATTACAAAGAATAGATTTTGATAACTAGGGTGTGCATCATAAGGACTGTGATGAAATTGATCTAGCAACATTTGCTTGAATCTTATCTGATTGGGGACATGCACCCTTCCTCTAAAATTAAATAATTTCTTATCATTAATGTTGTATTGAACTAGTTTTCTTGAGTCTTTCATTTGTATGGTTTGCCAACATAGGAAAGTATATTCAGGATCCTTAAGGGCAGATTCCTTGATCTTCTCTGTCACATCAAACTCGACACAATGATATCGAATTTCGTACACACATTAAACCTTCTTTCTTAAGGCATCTGCTACTCAGTTTTCTTTGCCTTTAAGGTGTCTTATATCAAAGTCAAACTCGCTGAGGAATGTTGTCCACCATGCTTGGCACGCATATAAATTGGGTTGCTTAAAGAAATTGGTTAGACTTCTATGGTCTATCATAAGTACAAATTTCTTCCCCAACAAGTAATGGCACCATACCTTCAATGCGTGCACAACTGCAGTGAGCTCTAAATCGTAAGTTGAATATTGTTTTTCATGTTCCTTAATTAGCTTCCTTGACTCATAAGCCGCCACTTTATCATCCTGGATAAAAACTCCTCCAACTCCTTACTGGAAGGCATCCGTACACACAGTGAAATCCTTTTCTGGATCAGCTACTTTCAATATTAGGGCAGATGTTAACAAATGTTTTAATTGGTCAAAAATGAGTTGACATTTTGTTGTCTATTTAAAAGCTCTACCCTTTTTCTGTAGGGATGTCATGGGGTACGCAATTCTAGAAAACCCTCAATAAATCTATGATAATAACCCGCTAATCCCATAAAGAATCTAATGCCTACTATGTTTTTAGGAATAGGCCAATCTAAAATGGTTTTAAAATTTTTTGGTCAACAACAATTCCTTCAGAAGATATCACATGCCCCAGATATTGTATCTTCTCCTTAAAAAAATCACATTTGTTGAATTTGGCATAGAGTTGATTTTCTCTTAAAGTTTAGAGAACAATCCTCAAATGTTCCTCATGTTTTGTTGCATTCTTTGAGTAAATAAAAATATCATCAATAAAAATTAGAACAAACTTTTCCAAGTAGGGATGAAAAATCACATTCATTAAACTCATAAAAGTTGTTGGGGTGTTAGTCAACCCAAACGGTAGCATAATAAACTCATAGTGACCATAACGTGTTCTAAATGATGTTTTATATATATCCTTGTCTTTGATGTGGATTTGATGATACCCTGATCGTAGATCAATCTTAGAGAATATGGTGGCGCCTTTGACCTAGTCAAACAAGTCATCTATTCCAAGTAAAGGATATTTGTTTTTTATGGTTAACTTGTTTAATTGCCTATAGTCAATACAAAGTCTCAATGTCCTGTCCTTCTTCTTAACAAACAACACGAGCATTCCCCAAGGAGACACACTTAATCGGATGTACCCTTTATCTAGTAATTCATGTAGCTACATTTTGAGTTCACTCAACTTGGGGATACTCATGTGGTAAGGTGTCTTTGACACCAAGGAAACCCGAGGAACAAGCTCTATGGTGAAGTCAATATTTCTTTTTGGCAGTAATCTAGGTATGTATTCGGAAAATACATCACTAAACTCTTGAACCACAGGTATATCACCCAAAGCTAACAATTTATCCTTCGAGTTGGCATATCCAACCTAAACCGCATATACTTGCCAACCCTTCCTCACACATTCCTTCAATCGGTTAGGGGTGATTGACTGCAATTTAATATTTCTTTTAATACCCTGTATTTCCTGCCTGTCTCCTTCCTCTGTGAGGAAACTGATGGTTTTATCCTTATAATTTACTAAGGACCAATGTCCTTCCAGCCAGTCCATTCTAATTAATACATCATAAGAACCCAAAGGTAATATATTTAAATTCACTTTGATGGATTGTCCTGCAATTTCCATAAGGAAATTTTCTACCTTGGCTATTACTCTATGTTTTGCCCCTGTGGCTAATTGCACCAACCATGAGGTTTTAAATTTCATACTTGATAATTGACATTTTTTCGACCATTTTTGGACTAACATAACTAAGACTCACTCTAGGGTCAATCAAAATAGACACAGTCTGGTTAGCTATCTTACCTTCAAACTCCACCATAGCAGGTTGATATTCTACCTGATGATCCTCCAAGGTAGCGTTGATCTTGGTAATGTTTTCGTCCACATGTCCAACTGTGGAAGCCTCCTGAACACTTGTTGTAATTCCATTACTGGCACGATGACGACAATTTTTGTAATAGTGGGGTTCCCCACATCACCAACACTGCAGGGGTGGTTTTGGCGGCTATCCAAGTTCTGCCTTCTTATGAGTTTCTATTTTTTTTGCTTCATCCTGGTTCTACTTCGTGGAGGATACTTTCCAAAGGTTCCTCCCCCTGTTTTCCTGGGTAAACACTTTATTCCACCTGATCTGTTACCCTTAAAATTGCTTGGAAATCCTTTATGTCCTCTTTTTCCTAACCAGTTCTTATTACCTTCACATTTTTTCTGCATCTGTTGGTAAGAGATACGGGCCTTTTGGATAGTTTTGTCCATCATTTTTGGATTATCAAACTCTATTCGTTCTTTCATATGAGCAGGTAAACTACTTAGGAAGCACTGCACCTTCTCCTTTTCTTGTCGTATATATCGAACATAGCATAGTAAGGAAGTAAACTTGGCTATAAACTCATCCATAGATTGTTGTCCCAACTGCAAGTCATGCAATTCTTTCTCTTTTTCATCATGGAACCTTCATGTCAAGTATTTATCTTTGAAATATTTCTAAAAGGTATCCCAAGTTACCTCGTGCTCATCTACCTTTCAAACTGTTTGTATCTCTTCCCACCAAAGGGTGGCTTTACCTCGCAATTGGTACACAACTAGTCGTGCTCTTAAATGATCATCATATTCATATATTTCAAAATACTGGTTCATATTAATTAACTAAGCTTTTGTTTCCTCTTTTGCTTCGCCATCAAATAATGATGGCTTTACTTTCTTAAATTCTCCCTATAACTCAATTCTCAGCTTTTTAGGCCCTATATCCCAAGAAGTATTTCCAAATTCTTCCTCCTTATTATACATCTAGGTTTCCTCTATTTCTAGAGGACTTCTCTATTGTTGTCTTATCTCCTCTCTATGTTCGTTGTCTACACTAGGATTTGGATCCCTCATATTATGTTGATCTGAGAAACTTTTCAATATTTGTTCTTGATCCAACCTTAGTCTCTCATTGTCAATGCGCAAGTTCACCATTTATGTTTGTAGCCGTTGAACCGTCTGCAGTAATACATCATTTTCATTTGTCCTATTTTCCCCCAACTGAGCCGACATTTTTGTGTTAGGTGGAGTGGTCCCTTGTCCCCTTCTCATATTGTTCCTTTTTTCTCCTCTCTGTGCATTTAAACATTTGGTTATTGACATATTTCTGGCCCAAGGCCACAAAGGTAGAACTTGTGGCTCTGATACCACGTGTAACATGTGTCACAAATTATTCCAAAACATAACAATACAAATTTGTTTTTTATTATACAGCTTTAAACATTAAGGTTCAGACTTTGTATAATTATACCTCTTATCATTTACTTTAAAATTCATATGGTTTATGAATCTACAATTGTATATGTTATATGGTAAAGTTATAATCACATTGTTTGTTGGGTTAAATCACCACCGCCTTAACCCACGGTTGATGGAGTCTTGGAAACTTCAAGAGAAGGATATGCCACAAAATTGTTATGCAGTTTCAAGGACATATGGGTGCATTCCCACTATGGTTTCTCTGACAGTTGATCGAACGGTTTTGGTGCTTCTCCACTCTATTAGGTTAACCAACCTTGGACTCAATGCCTCCTGGATGTCTCATTTTCCTACCAAGGCTCTACGCAGCATGCTCTGTAAATCTATGGCAACAATTTGTTTCTGTTGGGAAGAGGGTCCTTATCTTCTTTGTTTTATTTATTACTCATAATCTCTACACCTCCATCAAACCCTGCGTTGAGCTGTGTCATCTTTGTAGTTTGTTAGGGTTCAAAGGTGGCTTGCCGATGGTTATCCCTCACAAGTAAACTAATTTTTTACCTACATAAGTTATCGCACATATTTTCCCAGTTGTCATTAAGGTTATGACCGTGCTACAAATCTATTACGGGTTGTGCTACCTCGTGGGCAGGGAGTTTTCACTGCAACTCTATTTCAAAGGGTTGGCCCCATACAACAGGTAATTGGTAATTTCTTTCCTCCTATCTCATTATGGTTGAAAAATGCGACTCTCCACATTTTCTTATTGTCCTCGCTACTTTTCAAGTTGCATCTACCGACTTCAGGGGTTGAGAAATTGTTTACATTGATATCCTTGATTTTTCTAGGTGCTTTCTTATTTTTCCTGTCACTGTTGACGGTTAGGGTTTTTAGATGAAGGTTTTATCATTTTACAAAAATAACTAGAAATCAGTATTGTTTAAGTGATTCTCACTTGTAGAATCCCACTAGTTTTATGAATTCTTTTTAGGTTTGACCAGTTAAGTTTAACGTATTGATTTTTCCATTTCCTAGTTTTCATTTGTAGTGAGTATACATATATAGTTCACAGAGCAACTCCTCCTGGTTTTATTACTTTTCTTGTATTAAAGGAATATGTTGTGTGGATAGGAAAGGTGGTTTGAATGCGTTATAATGTTATTTAAGCTTCACCGATTTGACAGACAATTCTGGAAGTTGTTATTGTTATAAAGTTTGTTTGCATTTTGGAAAATAATATTGTGCCTTTCTTCTACATTTGCATAAGTTTACTGGCACACACAATCATTTCAGAGATAGTTTACATCTTTCACTTTTTGTATAGTTATTAAGTTGGGAATAAATCTTTGTGTTCAATATTTCCCTTCTTAGTTTAGTTTTCATTTTATGCCATCGAACCACTACTACATTATGGTTTTCCAGCGGTTTCAAACACCCAAGAAGGGTTTCTTTGGGGACTAGACAAGGTTGCCTATGTCTAAGGCAACCTAGCACTAACCCCGCGACCTGTAAATAGGTTGTTAAACCCCTTCTAGCTAATCCTTCTGAATCACCCAATTTCGTTAATGACTCGCATTCTTAAGGATATATAAATAATTTAACAAACATTTTTTTGTTAGATCTAAGACTTTTGTGATCCATAATGTAGATATCAGTCTTTCGGAATAATCACATCGTAAGGATTTTGTCGATGTTTTGAACCAACTAATATGGTTCATCCTCACGACAAGGTGAGAAATTGACCAATGAGAGTGAATAAATAGCAAGGATGCATCATTGCCTAGAGTTAGCTGTTGAGAAATAACCGTTAATTTGTTGAATTGTTTAATAATTTAGTTAGAAAATAGCTAATATATAGTAATTAAATATTTATATTATATTTCATTTCGATAATATAAATTTATTATTAAATAATATCAAATTTTATAATATCTAGAATAATTAATTTGATAGTTTGTTAGGGTTTGACTAATTAAATGGTTTAACATTTAGTTTGATACTAGTTGTTATGTA
>APFE030778317.1:0-29441 GCA_000404065.3 Pinus taeda | reverse complement strand
ATTATTTATAAATAATTAATTTATGAGATATAATTTGTTATGGTTGGATTAAGTCAAGTTAAATTAGGTTAAGGACTTAATTTTGGAATAATTTAGATTAAAATATTTTGATATTATTATAATTTAATGTGATTAAATGTTAGAGGAAAACCTATCTTCCTTAGATAAATTTTAAAGATTTACTAGATAAGAAGTTTTAAAAAAGGATTAGTTAAGTTAACCATTTTGAAGTTAAAGAAAATTACTACAGATAGAAGGGGGACTTAATGAGGAGAACAATTTAGATTAAAATATTTTGATATTATTATAATTTAATATTATTAAAATGTTATAGGAAAACCTATCTTCCTTAGATATATTTAAAGGCTTACTAAATAAGAATTTTAAAAGTCAGGATTAGTTAAGTTAACCAATTGGAAGTTAAAGGAAATTAATACAGATAAAATGGGGGGAAAAGGCTCCAAGGCGAAAAGGGAAAAACAAAAAGAACGAAAAGGAGAGACGAGAGGTAAGGGAGGAAAAGTCAAGAGGAGAGAGATGGAATCCAACTTTTACTTAATTTCCAGCCATCATCCCTATTAAGGTTTTTGGCATGCCTCTCAATTTCAATCGCTTCCATGAGTTTCCTGTGGTGGAAATGGTCAACCCTAGCAATGACTTCAGATTCTTCAATGCAGAAATGGTGTTTTGATTCCTCTATATGCTCGGCAAGGGCTGATGTGCAGGAGCGATATTGTCTAATGTCAGCAACATGCTCACCGATTCTCAGCTTAATATACCTTCATATTTCTCCAATATAAGGGATGCCACAAGAGTAGGGAATAAGGTAAACTCCTTTTAGGTCTTTAGGGTCAATAGGGTCCTTAACGAATCTAAGGGAGTTTTTAATGGTTTGGAGAGGTTTGAAAGAAGAAGAGGCATTCATATTTTTAAGAATGTGGGCAATCCTGTTAGTGGGTCCTTGGATATACGGGAGATGAACCTTACAGATAGGATCATCTTGGGTGGGTTTAACTCTAGGCGCTTTCCTAGCTTTGTGAAAGGCCTTGAGGCTATGGGGTCTGCTATATCCATTATTTTTAAAAACTTCAAGAAGATGAGATTTCTCCTGCTCAAGGTGGCTATCATCAGAGATTCTTAGAGCATGGGTAGCAAGAGTGCTAAGAACCCTGAATTTATGAGCAAGGAAGTGATGAGAACTAGAATGGAGATACTATTCTGTGTGGGTCTTTTTTCGAAAAACTTGGTGACAGACAAAACCATCATCCCTCCTAAAACGAGAATTTCTAGAAAGGGAAGGTGACCATTCTCCTCAGTTTCCATAGTGAACTTGATGGATTCTAATAAGGTGGTTAAGAAACAGATCCAGTTTCTCACGACCATATCAACAAATATCTTCCATTTTTTAGGGTGAAATTGAGCAGAGGCTAAGGCCTTGGTCTCAAAATACTCCATAAACAAGTTCACTACAATAGGGGAAAGAGGAGAACCCATCGCAACACCGCAAGTTTTCTCATAAAACTCATCTTCGAAACTAAAGAAAGTTGAGGTGAGGTGGAGGCCAACTAACTTGGCAGTTTCTTTATCAATGATGTGATTAATGATATCAATGGCCTATTGGATGTGGATTTTGGTGTATAAAGATACGACGTAAAAACTTCCCAACAAATCTCCAGGCTCTAATTTAATATCTCTCCACTCTTGAACAATGGAGACAGAGTCTTTTGCGAAAGAACCAATGAGCCCACAAGAGGTTTGACTCTAAGTCTCAATGGCTAGTTTGTATAACAACCAACCCTCTTCCCAAATTTCGCATTCTCTTGTTTTAAAAAAGAAATGGTAATCTCATCTATGGCATTCGCCAATCACACACAACCCCTTTTATTAACTAAAGGAAACAATATTAGGTTTTCAGTTTCCATTTCATATTTTATTCCTACCAGTACAACTTGTCCTTTTCCAATTTCCCTTTTTCGAGTCTAATTCAGAAAATACGCAAATACAAAACTGGGTTTCCAATTTTTACTTACAGGTCTATAACATACTTATACCCAGGTTTCCCTTAATTGGAATTAACTACTTCAATTTTTCCTTTTAACCTAATGTAAAATCAGGAAAATTGCATCTATTATGTGAACAATACACTGTAATAATCCACCCATCCACAAAATTTACAGATTCTAGTCACGTACTTATCTGTTATATGCTAACTCCACAAATTCAACAGAGTGACCTTCTCTACCAAATTGTAAAAAGGGAAATGACATCCTCTTCTACCTTGAGCTTCCACTCTAGACAAGAGGCAACAATTCTCTTTATTATGGAATCAAGCAATAGACCTCAAGACTACAGTTCAGTCTTCCTTGATTACTCCCCTTCTTCTTTTTTCTAAAAATCCAAAACTTAAACACTTTCTTCGCATTGAGATCTCTTTTTCTCCACGAAATAAATATGTAACTATGTTCTAACTCATTGGAAATTGGAATTCGTTCCTGTCTCCTTTATTGTATTCTAAATTTCTATAGAAAAAAAACAAAAACAATATTATTATCCTTAAATGTCCATCTAAAATGTCATTGAATCTTGTTTACCAACTAAATAAATAAAATATTGTGACGGTTATCCAAGAGGTGTTACAAAGTACAGACCAATTATAGTAGATGGTTGTATCAATATGAATATTCAATTTACTTTAGAAAATTGAAAAAATAACTTCTTAAAATTTAAATTCCAATTTCCCTTAAAAATGACGTAAAAGAAAGAATGAAAAAAAACACTAAAGGGACGATGTGATGTAACCATATCCATGCCTTTGGGATTCCGTAGCCCGGTAGACGCCAATCACAGTAGATGTTAATGTGGCAAGCCATATTTCCTATGATATAGGATATTTATTACCTCTAAGAGTACATTTGGTCCGTTCATGGTCACCCTGAAGTACACATTTGTATCGGCGGATCATCATGTATGGACAACAGCATGGGGCAAGCAATATTGATCATCTAATACACGCTCTGTGACATTGTAGAGATATCATACATATCATAACATACGATTATTATTGTTTCTGGCAGTTCCTCCCGTGGGATTTCCGGTAACTCAGTTGCCTCCACCTTGACCGCCACCACTGCACGCCACCACCAGACCGTACGCTCATTTGAATGTGGAAACCCGCCGAAACACACGAACTTGAACCATTCATATATTCTAAGTTGGTTTGAAATATGAAATTGAAACCCGCGCCATCTGGAAGAATTCGGCGGTACATTTTCATTCACGAAAATTCAAGCTTCAGTCCAAGACCCGTTCGCCGAGCTCATCGGGGGCCTGCTGAGCGTCGTCGGGCAGGACGTGCAGTTGAAGCTTTTTTGCTCCTCGGCTCCCGACATGGTACTGCAAAACACACACGTTGGAAGCTGCCAAACCTGAGTTTTAGATGAATTCTGCACAGTCAAAGTGGGGGATCTTTACGCCGAAGAATCAAAGACATCATCGTTGAGCTAAAAAAATCTCATCCGTCTAATATCGTTGACCTAAAATGCTCCTTCAAGGATCCAGTATGGCAGCTAAAAATGTATGCCAAAGAACAGATTCTGATCATCCGTTGGCCTAACGGCATCCGCGGATATCGCACATTCGTCAGCCTCAAGTCGAGAAGCACAAGAGTAGAGTGCGCACCGAGCAGGCCATCGCCAAGACTCATCAAACAACCAGCTGCTGGTTTTTCCTTAACTCGACGAATTATTTTTATGGGATTTGTGAATTTTCTATGTTTAGAAAAATTATTTACAAGAATTGAAGCATTTCAGAGGTACGTCAACTGGAGGAGTGACTTGAAGACCTGTAGCCTCCATTGTAGTAATGTAATGGAGGAGTGACTTGAAGACCTATAGCCTGTCATCGATGCAGAGAGGTAGTGATCAATATGTGATGATATTTACAGTCAAGCTTCACAAAAGCTTGATGGTTTGTTTTTGGGTATTTTCTATTTATCCCCAGTGAAAACGATGTGAACCTTAAATTGCTATTGTGGGTTGTATCATGTATTTGTATCTGTAGGGAACGCCGCTGTAACTTCAACCACTGTAAATATCTCTCTTATGAAAAACTTATTTTTTAAAAAAAAAAAAATCATAAACAATCAGAAAAACTTTGATGTAAATCTTCAACCTGGATTTTTGTTATTTTTTATTTATTTCTCTCTTTCCTTTAGATTGGATGTTTGCTGAGAACTAGAACCGTCACAATCATTTATAGGAAGCGGAGATATAATTCTATAAAATCTGACCTTCAATCAACATAAGGTGTTACGGTAGGGAAGCGGAGATATAATTCTATAAAATCTGACCTTCAATCAACATACGGTGTTACAGTAGGTAGAAAGTTTTGATATAAGGAAAAATTATTTTAATATTTATAATTATTAAAAACCAAGTAAATAGAAGGCAGGACAATCGCTGATGGTAAGTTTTGATTCATTCACTAGAAGGTGTTACAGTGTTAGATGGAAAGTGATATTTTAAAAATTATTTCAATACATATTTATGTAAATGTAAAAGCTATGTAAAAGAAGTGTCTATGTAAAGAAGTGTTTAGAAAATGTTAATTTAAGAAATGCCATTTCTTTATTACTGATTAATTTTTGCTATATGAAATATCATTATGTATTAATATATTACTGTATATTAAAATGATAAATTTCTCTTCATTAAATATTAGATAAAAAAACTGTTAAAAAAATATTTTAATATTTTTAAGGGTTAAAATTATTATGTATTAAGATAAAACTGTTTAAAAAAAAATATTTTAATATTTATAATGGTTAAAATTATTATGTATTAATATATAACTGTATATTAAAATGATAAATTCTCTTCATTAAATATGTAGATAAAAATGTTATAAAACTTATTTTAGTATTTATATTTGTTTAAAAAATATATGAAATAATTACAATAAATTGTTTGTGGTTTAAGAGAGTTGTCTTTTTCAATTATTTGGTTATTTTGTTAATAATAAGTTATTCCATTAATAAGAATCATTACTTTATATTATGAAGACAATTTTTTCTTATCAATTTAAAATGTTAGATAAAATTGTTTTTATATTACAATTTTTTAATTAAATATATTTATATTGTTTAATAAGTATATAGATAAATTTAAGACAAAAATATTATCAAGTTTTACAACACAATATTGTTAGGTAAATTAATATTGTTATTGTAGTTACTCAATTATTATGTGAGGAAGATATAATAATAATGAATTTATATTTTTTCTCATTGTAAAATATTTTAATGATATAAGTATTGACATGTTTATGGCATTTTTTATTTACTAAATAAAAAAGTTTGGGAAAATAGTATTATACATACTTTTAGTTAAGTCACTCTTGTTCTCAATTTTTTTTTTCAAACAAAAAAGAGATTATAATAGCTTCTTCATTGTAAATGAAAAATAGCATTCTATGATGGAGTCAATGTAATGAATCAATTCCTTATTCGAATAAGACATATACATGTTTCATGAAGTCTCTTAATTCCACTTAGAGGGGCTTTAAATACAACTACCTTCCTCAAGGAATGACCTTCAAGATTCACATCTTCTACTTTATCCCATTAGGAAGGATTGAGATTCCGACTTAGGGTTTATTGTTGCTAATTTGCCTAATTCTAATCATACTCATAATCCAGCACCAATTGTTCCAAAATATTTCATTTTTTATTATTTTCATTTGGTGTCATTTTTTGGGATCCCCACTTAGTGCTTAGGGTTTATTGTTGCTAATTTGCCTAATTCTAATCATACTCATAATCCAACACCAATTGTTCCAAAATATTTCATTTTTTTTATTATTTTCATTTGGTGTCATTTGTTGGGATCCCCACTTAGTGCTTCTTGTTACTAAATTGCCTCATCTTGTAGATATCATGTAAGTGAACAAATCTAACACCAAATTGTTGTGCTCTCCTAATTGAATACTTGACTTTATTTATTTATTATTATTATTCTTTAATTCGAGTATAATTTTATAAGACATGTAGTAAGGTTTATCTCAACATAAACACTAGCTTTATGTGCACAATCTCACCACTGCTCTGTCAATCTCACCATAGCTCTCTCAAGACATGATTTTATGTAGGCATCCAAAGTATTCCCACTATTAAATATAAAATTGATAAATACTAGAAATGTAATGGCCAAATAGCGAGGCAAACTCAAATTGACATTCTAATAATTGACAGAGTTACAACTAAATTATGTAACCCAAGGGTTTATTAAAAGTTTCACTCCTACCAAAAAAACATGGACCCTCCTCAAACACTTTCTTATGATTATCATAATTATAGAACTAACCAATATAAAAACCTTTGGAATAGTGGAGGATCTCCCAATTGTTTGTCCAAGTTGAGTGGGTCCATTGGTACAAAGTCAATGAAATAGGTGAATACCCATTAAATATGAAAAAACAACATCGATTTTAAACATTGAATATCGATTGGGGATCTTTTATGCTCATATCTCCACTTGTCTCCTCTTCATCTTTGTCCACTATATGTGCAGCAACAAAAGACGGGACTAATGAGTTAAAGTCGACTCTTTTTTCCTTGACCACATCTTTAGAATACATAGGTTTGGAGGTTGGAGGACCCCTAAAGTATGCATTCCTACACACAACCATAGCACCAAAAAGAGATTTGAATATTTACTATGTAATAGATAGAGAATGAATTTTTATCCTCAAGTATTTTTCCTTCATAGAGAAAATGTTGAGCCACATGAATTCCTCGTGGTAGCTCCAATTTGGGCTTGATATCCACCACAAAATCAATAGAAGTTACCCATAGATAAAGGATTTTCCTAGAAAGTGTCTATCATTGGTTAAAATATTATTCTGGCATTAGAAAATAGTGCCTTGTTAGTACCCTTGAGAGAAAGCTGAATTGGCATATATTTTTCATATAGGCATTACATCGAACACTTTGAATATTTTTGGGTGATTTAATTGTGAATTATATCCCTGTCATTAATTGTTAGCCCAGGTTTTATAGACTGACGAAGTATACCTGTACTATGTGTACTAGGTGGTTATTTATTAGAATAGATTAATATAATGCAATTGAAACTAATTAGAAAATAAATTAAATCAATCTAATTCAAACCAAACCAAACATAAAGAAATTGAAATCACACTTGCATAAAGTAAATCATAGTTTCTTGAAAATGAAATCACACTTGCATAAATGAAATCACAACACACTTTCATAAATGAAAACCACAACCATTTGCATAATTGAAATCACACTTGCGGAATTGAAATCACACTTGCTGAAAGGAAAAACACACTTGCATAAAATGAAAACACACTTGCTAAAAATAAATGGAATAACATAACTATATTATGTTACCAATATGTACAATGGTATGCAAGTTGTGGTTGATGGGGGCCCTCCATTCCTCAGCAAGCACACTGAACAACTATCACATCTTGGAGATCAAAGTGGCAGTATGTATTTCATAAAATGAAGTTACAAGATATTACAAGAATTCTCTATCCTCACTTTACAAATCACATCTTGTATGGAACTTGGAATCTCCAACTAGCAACTAACTACTAACTTAGCAACTAACACTAACACTAACAACTAACAACTTGAAACCCTTTGTATGAAGGATGCACTCATATTTATACAAAAATTGAAGATAACTATTAGATAACTATTCAATAAATATAGAACCTTTGATCTCTCCTACATCCACATTTATCTCTTGTGGTTACAACAAATCACCTAAAAATGTAACATACAAATCCTCTCAAAATTCTCTCATCCGCGAGTCGTCTCCTTTGAATGTGCATAGTTAATGATCCACATATTCTAAAATTATTCCACAAATCTTCATGAGTTGGAATTTGAAATTTGAATTTGTGGTTGGGTGACCAAATAGGACCCTTCTAGAATCTTTAAGTAGGCCTACGATATCACAAAACTCATAACACTTTTAGATATATATGAAAACATGTTAATTTCCTAATATTTAATCATAAATTATCTTAAAATACTAAAAATAAATTAACTGGAAAATAATAATGATAAACCCATATGATCATGAAAAGGGTTACAAATGTAGGGTTAAGAAGGTAAAAAGTTACGGAATGAGGGTAAAATGATGGAAATAAAGGTGAAAGTGGATGACATTTTGGAGACCCAACAAATATAAATGTTTAATGAAGCCCTTTGCATGAATCTCGAATACCAAATTGTATTACCAACACCAACACCAAAAAAGTGTTGAGAAACCATGGCCTCCTTCTATCCATGAGCACGTTCGCAAACCTTGGTAGAAAAAACCCTCCACTGAACAAGAAGAGTATCTATTACCAACCTCCTTGCAACTAAAAGGTCATAAATGGTAACAACCTATGGAAACTAGATTATATCTCAACCTTTGACAAGACTTGTCCCACTATCACCTTTATGAGATAAATAATGATTGATATTATGCCCTTTTGTTGAAAAACTTTGACCTTGTACAAACCAATACGTAAACTCTCATTCATTTTAAAAACATCAGACACAATCTTAATTCATTGTAATAACTACCCCACTATCACCACTAAGGCTCTCATCCTTCGTAAAAGGAATGGACTCATTATCAATCAATGTAAATACCCGTCCCAGTATCACAACCCTTCAACAAGTGCCTTTTAATGATTTTGTTTACCTATTTTAAACAGTTCTCATTTTAAAATGTTTATATGATGCAATCAAATTTGCATCCACTGGCATGCATCCAGTATATTAACTTTAATACATCCAAGGTATTACATCAATAGATTCCTACCCACGTAATAATTATTGATAATTAAATTAAAATTCTAGAAGCCTAATTCCAAAATAAGCATGCCAATCAACATAATTACTATAATGTTAATAAATTTAAATAAATTATTATATACTAACTATAATATCAGTTAATATTAAAATATTATTTAATCATGTAAAAATGAAATTTAATAAATATCTTGTAGAATATTCTAGCCAAAAATTCATAGACAAAGATCTGTATTTTTACCTTTCTACCAATATAATCCATCAACAAGGAAAGACATGGCTCATTAAATGGGAAGTAGTAGTAATTTATTGGTGAAAGGGTGAGACAAATCTAGTATATGAAAGAGATACAATGAAGGATGCAAGGCACAACAGACCTTCAACAATTCCTCAATGGAAGGTCCCCTTTTCACCCTTCGCATGACCTCTCCTCCTTGATGAAACTGTGAAAACACTCTATTTTATATTGCTCACTAGATGCAAGTGATGAGTTGTGTGGACTGAAATAGGGAATCCATAGTGATTTATGTAGCATAAATTTAACCTCACTAACCACTTGTTGAATTGGTACCCCAAGGCACGCCTTTATAGGTGCTTCTAGAAGCTAACCCCAATGAGTACTAGTGTTTGATATTGAACCTTTAAAGATGCCATTAATTCCTGTGGGATTTGGATTTCTCAATCCACAACTTGTATGTGCCTCTAAGAAGGATATTTGAGATCTCGAATTCTACCCATTACAGAAATGTTATTTTTGAGGGGCCACATAGCTATCAAATGAATGGCAATGTGAATCCATATAAAATCAAAATAGCACTTTTGCATGGATAAATCAAAACCCACTTTGTAAAGTTTTTACTACTCATTTTTGGGTGATGACTAATAACATTTGGAGAAATTTTTGGTGTAATTATCTGATGAAGTTTTTGGTGGTCACCAGTGATGCTTATGAGAGATTTTTAGGTGGTAAAACTTACCTTTATTGTACCATCTCACCATATCAAATATTCATGGGAAGGATAAAGTTCCCATAGAATAAACCATTTGATATAATATGTATTCCATTCACACCTACTAAGGCGATATGAAGCATATATATAGTCCTCTGAGTTGTTTCTTTCATCCTTGGTGGGTGATTCTAAATTCTCGTCCTCTTATTATTAGCCCCTCCCAAGGGACTGTAGCGATAAATTTGCCTATTAATAATTATTAGTTTAGCATTGATGAATGCAAGTTATATTGTTTAAATTTAAAAAATAAATATTTGTTTTTTAGTGTTATTAAAAAAACTATTTTTCATACATTTGATTTGACCATAACTTGAGGGTCTTACCGTGTCATGTGATAACTTACTAATTTATGCCATTATTTATGGATAAAATTACAATATTCATGCCATGATTTTTAGATATTTGTGTGGTAATTTTTTATTTTTAATCCTTGCAATAAAACCACCCAAAACTAAAATTCCTGAAAATAGCTCATGCTTAGATAAATAACATATTTACCACCAATTGTGCCCATCATAATTTAAGCAATTTTTTGCATTAAAAATGGATAGGAACTAATGCAACCATATAATTTAAATGCATGTTAAATGATGATAGGGATGAATACATGATAAACATCAAAAAACTTACCCCATTATACCTCTCAAATCGTCCAGATTAAAAAAATCATAAAAATTAACTAAATTATAACTTTATTTAATTTTTTTTTTCCAAATGAAAAATCGTAATTTTCATTAATATTTGGATGGAAGGCCATGACCCCCACCACCCCCTTCGGACCCCAAAACCATATCTTATTATTTTAAATTAAATTTGGGTCGACAAGCCATGACCCTCGCCGACCCTCCAACCACCCACCATATATGTTTTACATTGTAATGGGGTGGGTGAGTCACTGGGTCCACGCCCCCACTTGCACATATGACATGAAAAGTGGATCCGGCGGGGATTGAACCTGCCCGGCCCAAGTGGGTCGGCCCCATCCGCGCGGCTCCATATGGCAGTGCGCCAACCAAACCTCAAACAAAATGTGCCATTTAATGTAATTGTTCCACCATTATTTTAGGCAAGGTTATGCAAGAGCTATTTGTATACAAATGTGAATCATATCGTTCCCAAAACCTTTATATGACTATGGGAAGAAATTACACAAAAATTGTTTGGAATATAACAAGGATGTCTTGGATGTATTTTTTCATATTCCTGATTTTTCTAAACCTGTATAATTTATCAGTGCTGGATCTCGAGATGGTGTTGTTCTAGAAAAAATTGATCGGTGCCAACATTGTGACTAAGTTGGACATGTGAAAGATCGATGTTTTGATCTTCACTCGTGTGAGCATTGTGGAAAGTGCAATGACCATTTAAATGAATGTTCTAGAAAGAAGACTGCTACAAGGGAGAAACTAAAATTTTGGATGGATTGCTTCTTGGGATTGGTCTAAAGCAGTCAAGAAGATTTATAGGTCTACCGCGAGATATGTTCAATAGCATTTGCCAACCTTGTAGTGATGAAGAATAATTTATCTTCTCACCCTGTATCTAATAAAGGGGTAATTGATAGAGTTTTGATGGTCTACTACAAGTTTGAAGATTTGTCAAGCAAGCCCTAGACAAAGATCCACAAGTGAGCCCAAGCCACAACTTGTACCAGTTAGATCCAGAGTTGTAGGAAGAGAGACTTAAGCCTTTTTTGAATGAGTTGTTTGTGAACGAACACTTCCATATTTATAATTGCTTGAGGAACTCCATTGATAGTTCCAGAGTTAGTAGTCACCTTAAAGCCACATTTTTAGTTGTTCTGAGAACTCCTATGAAGGTTCCAGAATTGGTGTTGGTTTAGACCTTGAGTTCTCCCACATTTTTGGTATCATTTATGGTTTTCTCTTAAAAACCACCATCCTTGGATTTTGGTCATCCTTTGAAAACTATTTCTAAGAGACATTAATCTCTTGGATGAGATGCAGTTATGCATTTTTATCTCTTATTCTTGGACTTTGATACATCCCTTCAGATTAAGGGGGGAATGTCAGATAGCTAATCCTTAGGATAAAGGTTGGATTAAGTTTGTGTTCTAGTGAGTGGTTATTAGAGTCCAAGAAGACCTTGAAACTGAATCAACGGTTTCTTTATGTATATATATGTATACATTGTACATCATTATTTGAGATCAATTCTTATATACATTTGAGTTTGGTTTCCAATTTGTTGTCTTACAATTTTCTTATAGGAATATGCATATCAATCCATTCTAGCACGATGATTGCTAAGGTTCGTATGAATAACAATTATACCCTGGAATTAAGGATAGTGAAAACTAGCATTATTAACTCCCCACACATTTTTGTGCAACTTCAACTGTCATTGAGGGCACTGCAGTGTTCTAGCCATGCCTAGGACCATATAGCCCATAGGATGGAATCTAAGTAAGATGACCATGCTTAGGACCATACAACCCATAGGATGAAAGTTAAGTGTGAATTGTTTTGGGAATATAGTCTGTTAGGAACTTTTTGTGTTGTGATTAACACATAACCATTTAATATTTTCAATCTTCCTGCATTCTCTAATTCCCCTAACTCTTCAAAATTCCTATTAATTATAGCTCAAGCTCAAATTTGGCATACGCATCAAATGATTCTAAGTTAATTTGGACAAACTATTTTATATGCAATTGTTGTAAGATCATAATTTCTAACTCAATTGGTTTCTATCTTGAGTGGCAGGGACCAAGTTGTCTAGCATCACTTGTTAAAATGATTTATGTGTTATCTTTAAGTTATTAGAATGAATATATTTTATTAGATTAGTTTATGATGTGATAAATGTTAAATATTTTAAATTATATGTGCCATCGTATTTAAAATAATTATTAGTTAGGTATATTAAGATAATATAAAAAAAATCTTCTTTATGGGAAGAATTTGCATTTTGTATCTTAAACTTAAGAGTCATTGTGTAGAGAGATGAGATTAAGGTAAAGTAGTAGTTAGGATTTCACATGAAACTTAGATGATCATTCAACAAAATAGATCAAGTTCATGATTTGGATCCTCCCACTATATCAGTATCCCACATTATCGTAGCCTTTCTTTTTGAGTGTAATGCCCATCTTTATATTACTAGATCCAAAAGATACATATGGTTTTCTTTTGTACTATTGGTTGCCAAGCTAGGAAACCAACCTAGTAATACAAAGCGAGTTTCTCGAGATTACTAATTTTCAAGAATCTTGACTAATGTATCAAACAAAAAAGAGGACCTTTACATGATTTACTGTGAATTTCAATACAAAAAAGAAGGCTCTTCTCGTGAGAGTCACATGAATTAGGACAGAAAAAAATTAACCATTCCATAACTAGTTTGAAACATTTTAGAGACTAATAGTATAGAAAACTAAACAGGTATTGACCAACGATCACTCGTCCAAGGTTGTTGTTGACTCGGGTCTTTGACCATCCACCTTCTATCATTGTCGATTTGGACCCTTGAGGCACTGCCATGGACCATCGCGTGGAGCTCTAAGACGCAAGTGATATCCATGTCCTTTAAGGCCAATGTGTCTAAAGAGAGAGATTCTATCAGTGCTTCCAACTGATACCTTCAGATGGGTTTCCATGAATTTCCTTGCAGTCACGATCAGACACCATTAAGCAACCATTGGGACTTCGTTGCAGTTGTTTTTAGTGCAAGTAGTTCTTCCAGATTATGTGCAGAGAGGGTGTTTCGTGTGGTTCCAACCAACACCATCATGGTCCCAAGAGCAAACCAAACATGGTAAATTGAAATCGATTGTGTCGTGGTGCATACCATGTGTTTTTATGAGCCAGAGAGTGGAATTCAAAAGCCACAAATTTATGTGATCTTTCTGAGTTATTGAGCTCATCCCAATTTCTCCCATGGAGCTCTAACACCCTACTCCCATTTCACCGTCTCTTATCAAATTTCTCCATAGACTTAAAATTAGGGAAAATGATGAACCAAATCGAGTCATGGCTCTTTGGAACTACATCTCGCGTAGGATAAGGAAATGCATAAGGTTTTTGGAGGGTTGGAAAAATATTGTGAACCTAGGAGGCCATTGCAGGTGCCAAAATCATCCCGCAAAAACTGGAGGTTGGGGAGGGATGAGAGTCCACCCAATTGCAATACCAAAGTTACACCTCCAAGACAACCATAAAATACTCAGGAACGGGCCAATGATGAAGTGTGATGAAAGGAGCAACATCAGAGGAATATTTGATCTGCATTAAACTTACACCCAACATTTGCTCAAATCACTTGCTTCCAATTGAGGTGGATTTGGATAGAAATAAACTTAAGGGAGGGCGTCAGCATGCCATGACACCACCCTCGTCCTGCATCACAAAACCACTGCTAACTATCATGATCGATCGTTATGATCCCACATGGCGAATGGACAGTA
The DNA here is from genome assembly GCA_000404065.3 of Pinus taeda. Classification (NCBI taxonomy): domain Eukaryota; kingdom Viridiplantae; phylum Streptophyta; class Pinopsida; order Pinales; family Pinaceae; genus Pinus; species Pinus taeda. The sequence goes on along the minus strand of APFE030778317.1, from coordinate 15,169 downwards.
ATGTACGATGGCCAATATTTCAGCATTGTGGGTATCATTTCAACATTCTTCCAAGCATGTTAGAGGGATATCATTGTGTCCATATGGCTGTTGTTCACTTCTAACCATGAATGCATGATGAAATATGTCAACGATGGGCACCTATCATGGGGGAATAGCCTTTCAAAATTAATACCTTGGATGTATGCCACTAGATGCAAATTTTATTGCCTCATATACCCATTTTAGAATGAGAATTATTTAAAATAGGTAAACAAAACCATTAAAAGGAACTTGTTGGAGGGTTTGTGATACTAGGATAAGTATTTCCATTGATTGATAATGAGTCCATTCTTGTTACAAAGGATGAGAGCCTTATGGTGATAGCGGGGTGGTTATTATGATGAATTAAGATTGTGTATGATGTTTTTAAAATGAATGAGAACTTACATATTGGTTTGCACAGGGTCAAGTTTTTTAAACAAAAGGGGATAGTATCATTCATTATTTATCTCATAAAGGTGAGAGTGGGACAAGTCTTGTCAAAGGTTGAGACATAATCTATTTTCCATAGGTTGTTACCATTTATGAATTTTTAGTTGCAAGGAGGTTGGTAATAGATACTCTTCTTGTTCAGTGGAGGGTTTTTTCTACCAAGGTTTGTGAAGGTGCTCATGGATAGCAGGCCATGGTTTCTCAACACTTTTTTGGTGTTGGTGGTGGTAATACAATTTGGTATTCAAGATCCATGCAAAGGGATTCATGAAACATTTATATTCAAAGTGTTTGATTCAATGCCTATATGAAAAATATATGCTAATTTAGCTTGCTCTCAAGGATACTAACAAGCCACTAGTTTCTAATGCCACAATAATATTTTAGCTAATGATAAACACTTTCTAGGAAAATCCTTTATCTATGGGTAACTTCTATTGATTTTGTGGTGGATATCAAGCCCAAATTGGAGCTACCACAAGGAATTCATGTGGCTTGAAGTTTTATCTATGAAGGAAAACAAATTGAGGATCAAAATACATTCTATATCTATTACATAGTAAATATTCAACTCTATTTTTGGTGCTATGGTTGTGTGGAGGAATGCCTATTTATAGGGGTCCTCCAACCTCCAAACCTATGTCTTCTAAAGATGTGGTTAGGAAAAAAATAGTCCACTTTGACTCATTAATCCCCTCTTTTGTTGGTGCACATATAGTGGACAAAGATGAAGAGGAGAAAAGTGGACATCTGAGCATGAAAGATCCCCCATCTACATTCAATGTTTAAAATTGATGTGGTTTTTGCATATTTAATGGGTATTCACCTACTTCATTGGCTTTGTACCAATGGACCCACTCAACTTGGACAAACAATTGGGAGGTCCTCCATTATTCCAAAGTTTTCTGTATTGGTTAGTTCTATAATCATGATAATCATAAGAAAGTGTTTGAGGAGGGTCCATGTTTTTTGGTAGGAGTAAAACTTTTAATAAACCCTTGATTTACATAATTTAATTCTAACTCTATGTCAATTATTAGAATAAATATGATTTTGCCATATATCATCAATAAAAAAAATGTTCCATATTAGGTCGATCAGACCAGTAAATAAGAAATGGAAGTTACCACCCTTGGTAAAATCCAACTTTATTGAAAAGTTTAAATTCATCCATATTTGGAATACGAAGTAGGTAGATGGATATGAATAAGGATCATGAGGAAGTCTTCGATTTTATCTATAACTAGAAACCAATTTTCTCCATAACTAAAACCGAAAATACTTCAAAATTATGTCCAGATCAATCTGTGAAATATGAAGCTTGATATTCATGACCTTTCTCTCATTGATCATTATCTCTTCTCTTCAATCGGCACATGTGTATATGTATTTTCGGACAATTCGCACCATTATGGTCAAAAGGTCAATTCGGTTCCTTGATTTCAGACTAGTTTAAACCACTGAAAGGTTCTCGGGTTCAATCCATGGAGGAAGAACTTCAAGAGTAAAGATTGGGTTGCGTCATACATAAAGAAAATTATACAATGAGAGTGTATCTAGCAACCCCAATAACGGACGACTTTTTGTAGGATATTTCCTGTCAAAATTGATTGTTTACGTTCGGTCATGTCGAGTAGACCTCGTCCTTGCGAGAAATAATTATTAATAAAGGAGGGATTATGTCACCAAAAACAGAGACAAAAGCTAGTGTCGGATTCAAAGTTGGTGTTAAAGATTACATATTAGCTTATTATACTCTGAATATCAGACCAAAGATACAGATATCTTGGCAGCATTCCGAGTGATTTTTCCTTCCCATTTGGCCATTACATTTCTAGTATTTATGAATTTTATATTTAACAGTGGGAATACTTTGGATACCTACATAAAATCATGTCTTGAGAGAGCTATGGTGAGATTGAGAGAGTGGTTGTGAGATTGTGCACATAAAACTAGTGTTTATGTTGAGACAAACCTTAAATGTCTTTATAAAATTATTCTCGAATTAAAAAACAATAATAATAAACAAATAAATTCAAGTATTCAATTAGGAGAACATAACAATTTGGTGTTAGATCTATTTACGTACATGATATCTAAAAGATACTTGTCTCCATGTATAAGATCATCCTTCAAGAAAAAAGAGACCAATTGAACATAAAAATTTGAAATTTTCTAGAATAATTGATGTTGGATAATGACTATGATTAGGATGAGGCCATTTAGTAACAAGAAGCACTAAGTGGGGATCCAAAAAAATGACACAAAATGAAAATAAACAAATTTGAAATATTTTGGAATAATTGGTGTTGGATTATGAGTATGATTAAAATGAGGCAAATTAGCAACAATAAGCTCTAATTGGGAATCCCAATCCTTCCTAACGGGATAAAGTAGAAGATTTGAATCTTGAACTTCATTCATTGAGGGAGGTAGTTGTACTTAAAGCCCCTCTAAGTGGAATAAAGAGACTTCATGAAACATGTATATATCTTATTCCAATAAGGAATTGATTCATTACATTGACTCCTTCATAAAATGTGATTTTTCATTTACAATGAGAAGCTATTATAATCTTTTTTTTGTTTGAAAAAAAAAAACTATTATAGTCTTTTTTCTTTTTTTTTGAAAAATAAAATTAAAAAATTGAGAACAAGAGTGACTTAACTAAAAGTATGTATAATATTATTTTCCCAAACTTTTTCATTTACTAAATAAAAAATGCCATAAACATTTCAATAATTATATCATTAAACTATTTTACAATAAGAAAAAATAAAAAGTCATTATTATTATATCTTCTCCTCACATAATAATTGAGTAACTGCAATAACAATATTAATTTACCTAACATTGCTTTATAATATTGTATTGTAAAACTTTATAATACTTTTCTCATAAATTTATCTATATAGTTATTAAATAAAATAAATATATTTATTATGAAAAAATATTTTGTATATAAAAACAATTTTATCTAACATTTTAAAATGATATTGATAAGAGAAATTTGTCTTCACAATATAAAATAATGATTCTAATTAACTGAATGACTAATAACTAATTATTAACTAAATAACCAAATAAATTAAAAAAAGACAACACTCTCTTAACTAACAACAATTTATTGTAATTATTTCATATCTTATTTTAATAATTATAAATATTAAAATAAGTTTTATAATATTTTTATCTAAACATCCTAAAAAAAATAAATTTATTTTAATATACAATAATATATTAATACATATTGAAATTTCATACTAACAAATAAATCAGTAAAAAAAATAACATTTTCTTACCCTTTCTTTACAAATATATATAAAATAATTTTTAAATATGAAAAATTTCCCTTTGAAACAGTGACACTTTAAGTGAGTAACCTTTTTTAATATTAAAACTTGCCATCAGAAATTATTGTGACTTCTTTTTACTTGTTTTTTAATAAATATAAATATTAAAATAAATTTTCCTCTTATCAAAACTTTATTTCTAACTTAACACTTTATGTTGATTGAAAGTCAGGGTATAGAATTATGTCTCCGCTTGGCGGTTCTAGTCCTAACAAACATCCGATATATATATATATAAATATTCACCACAACATTCAATTTAAATGAAAGAAATAAATATAAAATAAATCCAGGTTAACCTGACCACCAAAATGAAGATGTACATCAAAGTTTTTCTGATTGTTTATGATTTTTTTTTAAATAATTTTTTTTTATAAGAGAGATATTTTGATGAGTCTCGGTGATGGCCTGCTCGGTGCCCACTCTATTCTTGCCCTTCTCGACCTTGAGGCTGACGGCCCAAGGGATGATCAGAATCTGTTCTTTGGCCTACATTTTTTGCTCAACGATATTTGATGGCTGAGATTTTAAAATCTCAATGATGATGTCTTTGTCTTCCTAGGCGTAAAGATCCCCCAATTTGGCGGCGCAGAATTCGTCCAACATGTATATTTTGCAGTACCATGTTGGGAGCTGAGGAGCAAGAAAGCTTCAACTACACGTCCTACATGACAACGCTCAGCAGGCCCCTGATGTGCTCGACAAAGGTGTCTTTGGACTGAGGCTTCAACTTTCTTGAATGAAAAAGTACCGTCGAATTCTTCGAGATGGCGCGGTTTCAATTTCAAATTCAAACCAATTTAGAATAATGAATGGCCGGGTTCAAGCTCTTGTTTCCGTGGGTTTCCAAATTCAAATGAGTGTACGATCTGGTGGTGGCGCTCAAGGCGGAGGCAACCGACTGACCGGAAATCCCACGAGAGGAACTGCCAGAAACAATAATAATCGTATGCTATGATATGTATGATATCTCTGCAATGTCACATAGGGTGTATTGAATGCTCAATATTGCTTGCCCATGTTCATGCCCATACATGATGATCTGCCGATACAGAAGTGTACTTCAGGCTGACCCGCAAGGACCAAATGTACTCTTAAAAGTATTAAATACCGTATAGCATAGGAAATGCATTAGTCTATAACGCGACTTTTTCCAGTCAAAATCCGGCAGCAATTCATTGAAATTCCAAGTTTGATAGCTAGTTTCTGCACAATCAATGGCTCCCATGGGTTTTTCAGGGCGCTGAATCCAAATATGCAGTTAAAAAACTATTTTAACTGCTAAAAATCAAGATTTAACCTCATTTCTTCCGCCGGATTCCGTCACCGGAATCTCCAAAAAGTCGCATTATAGACAACTCCATATATTGCTACCTTGCTAATAGATGGTTGCATTAATCAATTGAAGAAAGAAGAAATTATTTTTAACATATAAATTAATTGATGCATTAAGTAGATTTCGAGTATGAAAATTATTTTAAAATAAGGAATGTTACAATTATTGATGTTGCATAGTTATCTTGAGGAGGAGTTGTCTAATGGAGAAATTGCCCAGACGGTTAAAAGTAGTTGGAATCCCAGCAAAAAGATTTCGAATTGAATTATGTTTTTGATGGTGGAAATAGATTGAGCGCCATCAAAAACATCTAAAACACCTAAAATTTTGAAATTTAATAACTATAAGTCAGATTTACAAAAATACTTGCTAGAATTTTTTTATTTTTATTTTTGGTCTAAATATAACACTAATTTCCATAACTTTTTTCTAAATATAACAAAAATTTCCATAACTTTCCGGACAATTCCTCAAACTAATTAAACTACAGCCAGATGATGTGATGGATTTACATTTCCCACTGCAGACCAATAGTGGTACGTACTGACCCCTTTGGAGATTTGTAAAAGCCAATGGAAGTCGTTGGGTGCATTAATTAATTCCGTAGATCTGAAGCAATGGAATTGGTTTAAGATGACGATTTCCATTTATTCAAGTTGCAGGTTGCATCAGCGATGTGATGGCACCGTATGCCAGGCCTTTGCCATTGTTAAATGCCAATACTGGCAGATAATAAACTGTCGGTAAACGCCATGAATGGTAGCTGGGTGCATTCAGCGGCAAGCAATAACCAGCCAGAAGGTTGGCCTTTAATACACGCCTCGACGTTCACACCCGGCCGGCCTCCGACAACCTTTCCAATCTCCGGCAACGTCTGCTTTTATGTTTCGCGGAAAATAACCAGCTTACCAATGTGCTATAAATGTATTTGGCTGTCCTCCGACAACCTTTCCAATCTCCGGCAACGTCGGCTTTTATGTTTGGCCGAAAATAACCAGTTTACCAAGGGGCTATAAATGTATTTGGTTGTATATGTCTTGGGCTGTCCCGTTTTTAAGTTTGGCTGAAATTTGGTCGAAAATAACCAGCTTACCAATGCGCCATAAATGTATTTGGTTGTATATGTTCAGTTGTATATTTCTTGGATTGTAGGTAGGCTTTCAAGTTTGGCTAAAAATAACCAACTTACTACTGAGTCATAAATATAAAGAGCTGTATATGTCCACAATATTTGGCTGAAAATAACCAAGGTACTACTGAGTCATAAATATAAAGAACTACACGTCCACAATGAACTGTATATGTCCACAATGAACTATATATGTCCAGACTAATTATCCAAACTATATATTTACAGACTAATTATCCAAAAGCTGACATATACACAGTTAGATTTTGGCAGACCAATTATACAGTACCCAATTATCCTGACATATGCAAAATCCTACATTTATAGCCGAGAGACAGGCTGGTTATTTGTTTACCATCAAATTTATGGACCTCTGTTTCGTCCGTATCCGTCATGTTCTACGGTTCTACCCTCACCAATATTTATGGCAGCCACCATACATGATGCATCATGGATAACCAATCATGTCTTGTGTGTTGGGCATTCCATGTCGTGTTCGTACCATAATTAGACGATTTGAATTTCATTTTGGTGGTCTGCCCACACTCATTTGAATTTCATTTTGGTGGTTTGCGCACACTCATTTGAATTTCAAATCTGCTGCCTCCACGCTACCGAGTTGAATTTGCTGCCTCCGCCCGTCAGGTCATTGACGATCTGAATTTCATTTGGTTTGGTTGCTTGTGCACAACTTTGGGTGGGCGACTCGATATGACTATCGATTTGGTTTCTTTTGTATCCGAGGTAATGTGGTTTCGTTGCTTGTGGACAACTTTGAGTGGGCAAGTGGATATGACTATTGATTTGGTTTATTTTATATTTGATTACAGTAACAACTTAAAGCGATATGCCAGGGATTATGCACATTGGTTCAAAAACCTCCATTCACAAAACAATTATTGATTAATGCCCCTAAAAAGGATATGGATATCTTTGTATAATCGGGATGACTTCACTTTGCTTTGCTGAGGTCCTTCGTAAATACTATTTTCCTGAACCATTATTATTGCCACTCTTTGCTTATATATATTGTAATGTCCTAAAAAAAATTTGTTTTGTTTTAAATTTTTGATATATTTTTATAACTGATTTTATTATATAAATATGGATTTTTTTTTTATATAATTATAATTATATCAATTTAAAAAATAAGTGTTTGAAATTAAATCGATAAGTGTTATTTCTTTTTCAATCTATGTCCTCGACATCATCAAACAACAATTTAAGGTTTCACATTATTTAGGTTAACTTTAATTATTTTAAAATATATATCAAAATTATAAATTAATTCATGTATAATTATTCAAAATAAAATACACTAATTTTATTAAATCATCTATTTAAATTAAGGATATTGAAATAAATATAATTTAGAGATGAAGGGTTAAGATGTTATACGAGAATGACAGTGAGAACGCGAGCTAAACGAGGGTTTGCACCATGATAGCAGTGCTGGTTACCATGGAGGGGCGAGGAGAGGGGAGTTCCACTCCCTCCTACAGTTAAGCAGTTACGAATAGCAACACGGAAGTTGTGTCAAACCACTTCAAGAAGCCAATGGAGGATGAAACTGGGGATATCAACACAGGAAAACAAAAAAACAACAGAGCTCATGAACAGGAAGAAAATCATGAGGAGGTCAGAAGAGACAAGAGAGTAGGAGAAGGCAGCCAGAGAACTGAGCGCAAGAATATGACAGGGATATGTAAACCTAGGTCAACCATTACATCGCGGTTTGTTTTAAGTGATCCAGCGCTACAGGTGCATAGGGATCACATGGTGGCATATGCGGTAATATGCAAATTTATGGGGATATGGCCAATGGAGAAGGCTCTGCAAGTCTGGATAAAAAATCACTGGAAGCCAAAGCGGGAAATAAACCTTCATCTTGGGTCGAAGGGTTCCTTTATAGTGGTCTTCACAAACCTAAAAGACAAAGACAGAGTGTTCGAAGGAGGACCATATTTTTACAGTACTGCAAGCCTCTACATGCGACCATGAGTGATGAATTTTGTCCTGGGACGAGAGACATTCACATCAATACCGGTATGGATAAGACTCTATTCCCTACCTTTAGATTATTGGCTGCCAGAATCCTTAAAAGCCATAGGCAATAAATTAGGTCATTTTATAAAAATATTAGATGCGACTCTGCGAGGAAAATAGACCTCCTTTGCCCGTATATGCGTAGAGGTGGACCTATCAGGAGCACTTCCAAATGAAGTCATTCTAAAAGTTTATGATGAAGAAAGGGTGCAGGGGGTGGACTATGAACATGTCCCATTCAGATGTCGCGGATGTCATGACCATGAGCACCTCTTTAGAGACTGCCCATTAAACAAAAAGGAGAACAGTAATAAGATCAACACAGGCAAAGATACTGAAGGCTTTACCAATATGGGAGGCAAAGGGAAAGGAGGGAAAAAGTACCAAAAGGAACCAGTGAGGATAAAAACCAAGTCACAGCAGCTTCAATATTTTAGAAGAAGAAGGTGGCAACAAGGGGACGAACCACGTGTCGGAGGATAATCCTGTAGAGAAGGAAAAGATGATAGTATGGAGCAGGTAACTGCAAACAACAAACTGAAGGAGGATCTGCCAAGCACCATGGAACTTGACAAGGACCATGAGATGACCCCAAGCGAGGTTGGAATAGAGGGCCATGATCTGCAGGAAATTCTTGAAAGGGAGAATCTGTTCGGTCCCTATAATACTAGTGATTACCCCATTACTATTGTAGTTGCATCCCTTGTTAATATTGTTGTGCCCCTATTATCCCCATATTGTTATTACTGTGCCCCATAGAATCCCTCTATTGATATTTTTATGGCTTTATATTATTATTGATAGGTCGGCTCGGTTATATTGTGACTCCTTAGACTCCTATATATAGAAAGGAGGTTTTGTCATTTGAATCATCCAAGAATTGTTCATTTATATAATGTAAAGGAGGTTGCTCCCTCGAAGAGGCTGAATTATAAGGCGTTGATCTATCTTTTCTTGAGCTGGTTTCATAACATTTGGTATTAGAGCAAGGTTTCTAGGGTTTCGCTGCTCCAAATAGGTCATCGTGGCATTTTCGCTATAAAAAATTTTCTGCGACGTTTCAAAAGCTAAAAAAAATACCATTTGAGAAGAAATCATGCTGAACCTCAGGTACAAATTTCAGAGCTTTTCGCGCTATATTCACGGAGATATGATCTGAGGAAGTTGGTCTTTTTGTAGACTCCTAAATTACATTCCAAACAGTTGACCTGGGGAAAATCGTCATAACTTTCTCTCTAAGCATCAGATTGAAATTTCGTAAGAAGGTACAGAAAGAGGACAAAGTGTAATTTCTTGTATATATTTTTCAGATCCAAAGGTCGAAAAAATGACTTGTGGCACGTCATACAAGTTTGCTCTACTGAACTAGTCTATAATCAGGTCACTGTGGGAGATTTCGCATAACTCTTCCTTGGAGAATCTAATTTGGATAAGACTGACACAGAGGGCTACTGCAAGTCGCAATTTCAGAATTGGAAGTACAGAGATACATCAGAGGTAATATTGAGCTCCTACAAAGTGAAAAAATCTGTGTAGGTTCTTTTAAATTTTTGCTTAAGATTGGTTTGAAAATTTATTTTGAAGGAATTTAAAGGGCATAACAGAGCATTATTATCGGTAACGGATGCCCCAAGGAAAGAAAATGCAAACACCTAGTAATCAATCTGAAAGCTCTAGCATGACTCATGAAGAAGAGGAAGAAATGCTACATGATATATCAAAATGAAAAGAACAAGTGCAACAAATGTCACTCTCACAAAAGCTAACAGAAGCTAAGATAAATGGCGTGGAATCTAAGATAAAGGGCATGGGAGCTAAGATGGATGATTTGAAGATAGATTTGAAGAGAGACATGGCAGATTTGAAGACAGACATGGCAGATTTGAAGACAAATTTGACAAATTTCTACAAGAAATAGTTACTAATGGTGAAATGCTAGTAAAGGAAACTCATGATGCGAACAAAAGAAATGTTAATCATGATTTCATAGACTCTAATGTGGCATATTAGAACCACCATATTCCAAAAATTGATATGAGGAAGTTTGATGTCAAGGATCCCGCAACATGGATATTACAGATGGAGCAATTTTTCGATCTCAATAATGTGAAAAACACACAAAAAGTATGTATTGAAACTTTAGATAAAATCAGCTCAATCAATATATTCTCTATTAATTAATGAATGAGGAAATTACAAGATATTTATATAATCAATAGTCTCAAGATAGGAATTCTATCTTGGACGTACACTAGTGTGGTTGAGAGATTCTCTCAACCACACACTAAACTAGAGAAAACTAAATCCCTATTATATAGGAACAAACTCCTCAAATGGAAAATTATAACCATAGACAAGTAGGAATTAATTATTTCCAACTCCCCCCCTTAATGGCTACTTGTCATGATAGTCAAATCCACCACCATCACATGAATTGCATGTACAAAACCTCCAAAAACACAGTTTTCCGTCTTCGGACAGATCCACAGTCTACAAATTTGGCGTTTCCAATACAGCTGAAGAATTGATCTGATAAAAAATTGATCCGATCCGCCTCTCCCGGATAGATCTACAACTTCTTCGATCCTGCACCCCTTGCAGACCGTCAAACGAAGTTGAGGCTTCCCGCAGATCCCCTCGAAGGTGAATTGGCGCGATCCTTAAGTAAAAACCCGCACCTATTGGCACGACTAATGGCCTAACATACGCGCCAGTTGGCCTTCCTGGCATTGCTGTTAGTGCGAAAAATGCCAATCCCCTTCTACTAAGAGAAAATCATCTGAGTCTGAGCCAGGTGTTACTGCAGTCCACCTGCTCCTACGAGCACAAAGCTCCTGTGTACACACAGCCACAAAGGCACCTCAAGCCACATAGGCGATTCAGCCACAAAGGCAATCTGCCACCACCGGGCAAGTCCAATTTACCACCACCGGGCAAATCTGCCAACTTCAATATGCCACCACCGGGCAAGTCCAATTTACCACCACCGAGCAAATCCGCCAACTTCAATATGCCACCACCGGGCAAATCCTGTAGCCACTAGGACTCTATAGATGGTTTATGGTTCACCACCAACCGTCACATTACAGTGACAAAAGATGGTTTCAGGCTGACCACAAACCATTACAAAGTGGTTTTGAGATCACCACGAACTTTCAAATGCCTTTACAAGGCTTACATTCAACATTTGGAGTTTCTGGTACATACAATGACTATTACAATAATATGCTAGGGAGTCTATTCCACAAACCATACTAAAACAAAAAATCTACTTTGTTTTCCACCATAACTGTTGTTGTTGCTCCTTTATCCCAAGTTCACATCTTGGGCACCTTTGTCAAATAAATTCTTGGAACTCCATGCTTATCCTGTCATTTGTTAGAGTCATGAATTCTAACAAAACAACTTTACCTAAATTGAGTTAGCTAGGCTCAATAAGGCTCAATAATATTATCCACGATTCCAAGACATAAAAAAATAAACTTTCAGGTTGACAAAATATCAAATTTCTCTATCTATCACAGATTCCAGAGATAGTTCCTGCTGTGAACAGATCCAATAAAAGTGCCTTCATATCCATATCAGTGACCTTCCCTCCTTCGCCATCGGCGTCATTTATGAGAGATAAGAGCACGCTCAGAAAATTGTTCTTCCCTCTGCCATTCCGCGCCTCGGCACAAGCCAGTTCACTTGCTAATCCATTGAATAATCCTCCAAGTTTTCTGCTAATCTGGGTGGTAAATTCACCTGCTCTTGGCCACTCTTGAGAGGATATGAGATTCTGACTGAAACAATCTCCCAATCTCTTGGGTCATCTGTGGGCCATTGAACATCAACACTTTGTATAAAATCCTCAAAGACTCCATGTTTATCGTTCTCCCTCAACACTGGATGAACTTGCACGAGAGCCCTCATGCATGCATAAAGCCACCTGAGCTCCTCAAGTTCGGGATTTCTAAACAAGGGCAACTGATATGAAACAGAATAAACAACATCAATTACAGGGAAGTAATTACTCAATCCTGCAATCTCCAAGCCGAGAGTCCTGATCATTCTTCTGTTAGCAGGCGATATCTCAGCCTTAGACCGAAACACGACTCTAAGATATCCATTCTGGGGGACAAACTTGATTTGTTTCGAGGACCCACCAATTGCATTGGCATCCTCCTAAGATCTGAATGCATTGAATCCCAGATCGCCATTGAAATTGAAATTGCAACAAACCAAAATAGAATATAACACGGAACCAGACAAGTATTCAAGAATTTCAGATGCCTGAAAAACTAGAGCAAATGCAGAAATCTCTTATACGATATAACAAAAACTTCGCCCATATCAGTCTTTCACAGAAACCAATCCTCCCACGAATTCTCATAGAATTCTGCCAATGAGCCTCGATCCCACGACACCCTGCTGGAAGCGGGCATCGTCATGCTCCACAGGATCCTAACATCGATCTCGATCTGCCACCAGATCTCCCTCAGGTGGACACAGAGCCACCACGCAGCCACACCACGCTTCCACTTCTCAGACTCTGAGCAGTCCAAGCTTCGAATCCCAAAAACGCATCGTCTGGCAATTACAAGCTATGAATTCATAGGCTGCAGTATGAGAACAGATCAATCATGGCTGAAAAGAAGAGATAACAGACCCTTTCCCTCGCAATCCTGCCAAAGCAGCTGCCGACCTTCCAACTCTCATAACCTCTGCAGCAGAAGGCCAAGAAGATCCTCCCTCGAGCACCGACGAAGAGATCTAAAGCGTGCTTATCCATTGACCAATTCCATTCTTGAAAAGAAGTACTGAATAAGTATGATCGCCGTTACTGCGATAGTCAGAATGGATCCAACTTATGCCACCAAAAATAGGATTCATTCATATAACCAAACATTGCCACACACAAAGTCTGATCGATCGAGGTTCGAACGTGCTGGGCAGATCACCACAAATATAGCTCCAACACAGTCAACACTGTAGTGATGTCTTTCACGGATTTCCCTTTGGGCACTATGTAAAACTAGAAACCATATTACTGCTGATGTCCAGCCTGGATAGGCTTCCGTCCAGGCCATTGCTGTAAGCACCGCAACAAGCATATGACCACTATAAACAAGATCATTGCAACCACCACCAGCTCTCTTCAGAGTGTTGAACCATGATGTTTCATCTGATCTGTGCCCAAGGATGAGGATGATTAGGAATATCAAATCGAGCAGAAGCACACCATGGTCGTGCAGATGGAAGGATTGTCGCTACAAATTTCTTAACCCTGAGAAGTCGACCAACAGCCATGGTAAACATATACCTGGCTCCAAGCCCCAATCCAGGAGCTTTAAAAATCAAACAAAATAGAGAATGCTAACATCAGGAACAACATCAAGTAGTGGTGTAGACCAATAAGGGAAGCCCTTAATACTTGTACAATTGTCAATGGAAGCTTCTCATTCAAGGCCAAAAATAACCACTGTCCTGTGTCAGGAAGAGGAGGTGCTGACGGACTGTACAGAGATGGCCTCCACAGTCAAGGCCGAGAGCATGAATAGCAACGATCCGACGAAAGGTAGTGTGCTTCGGAGCTCGGTTGACCAGTGGGGATAGAAGGGTGCTCGGCAAATAAATGCAAGGCAAGATCGCTGAAAAAATGTTCAGGAAAGGCGCCTGCACAGCATCACTCCATCGGCAATTGGAATCTGAGCAATCTCGATCAGCAACGCAGCGACACACACCTGCATATCAACAAACACGACGTTCAATGGATCATTTTTCGGCAGATCAGTCTTGTAAATGCTATAAGCCAAGGCAGTGGCTGTGGTCTCGTGCATCAAGCGGAGAGGATTTAGGCCCGCAATGGCAGCGACATCCAAAAACGCTCTTCTTTGGAGATTTGTGAAATAAATTGGTATCCCAATACAACAATCAACAACCTCTGTTTTCAAATGTGGCTTTGCAATTTGCTTAAGGTTCGACAATATCATGGCTAGAATCTGAGTCGCGGTAAAGGCGCGATTATCTCCAAGGTACCATGCGTGAATCCGCACACCCCCGTCGGGCCCTTCATCGACGGTGAACAGCAATCTCTGCAAATCCCTTTGCACTTCAGGATCGCGGAATTGCTTCCCGATCAACCGTTTGATCTGAGAGACAGCGTTCTTCGGATTCATCAGGGACGAAGAAGCCCCGACCGTGCCAATAAACCGCTACTCCTCCCCGAAATAGACAATGGCTAGGGTTTCCCCCTTCGATTCATCATTAAGCATGACATCAATGACGCGCTGCCGTGCAACGGCAACAATGCAGCTTTCGTTTCCGACATCAAACCCTACAACGCTCATTTTTTCCCTACCACCAAAACCTTAGTCTAGAGACGGTTCAAATAATCTTTTCGAACGCCCAGAGCCGCCCATTCTGAGGAAACCCGCTCCATTCTCCACAAAATCGTCCTGCAGTTGCCTGCCTGCCACAAATTCACATCCGGCACGCCAGATCTGAGAAAATCACCAATCCCAACCGCGTACGAATCAAGATCAGCACCACTCTGGCAGATCACTCATTACCCACACAACTTTTGGTGGACAAACAAATAATGAAATTATACACTCAATTATCTTCCCTCAGCCCAGGAGGGGCCAAGCCCCAGAGGGGCCAGGCCCCGGAGGGGTCAGGTCCTCACAGGCTCCGATACCAAGATAAAATCAGCTCAATCAATATATTCTCTATTAATTAATGAATGAGGAAATTACAAGATATTTATACAATCAATAGTCTCAAGATAGGAATTCTATCTTGGACGTACACTAGTGTGGTTGAGAGATTCTCTTAACCACACACTAA
>APFE030778310.1:58501-75129 GCA_000404065.3 Pinus taeda | reverse complement strand
TTTGAACAAATGGCACAGGAACCTCGAGCACCTTGATACCTGAATACCCATGTGGCTCGTTTGGCAAAATGACACGTGGAACCTTGAGAACAACAAAAAGGCTGCGGAATCTCCAGATGGCTGCGGAATCATCAGATAGCTGCGGAATCGGCAGAGAGCTGCGGAACGCCTGTAAATATGTCAAAATCTAAACAAAACAGTCACACATTAGCAAAGTTCACTTGATCATGGTTAATGACATCTAATGTAATGATCTGGGTGGTTTAACAGGGAAAATGAGGTGAAAGAGAGAGATAGGTGATGGAAAACAATAGATAATAGTGAATGATGAGGTGTAGGTTAGAGGCTCTACACATAACAAGAAGGTATATTTAATCAAGCTAGATGTTAAATTTGATTTTCCTATATATGATGGAGAATTAAATGCAGAGAAGTTGGACAATTGGATTAGAAAAATTGATGTTTATTGTAGAGTACAGAACATCGACTCAGACAAGAGCAAGATTCAGCTGGCAAGCCTACGCCTAGGAGACACTGCCTTGGTTTGGTGGGAAGGAAAAACCCAAGTTGACATGAAAAGACATGGTAAGACCCTCTCTGTCTGGAGTGAATTTGTTTCTGCAATTAAAAAGCAGTTCTATCCATTGGCCTACATGTAACAAGCCATGATGAGTTGGCAAACTCTTTGGCAGTTGAAAGGGCAAAGTGTGCAAGGGTACACTCAAGAATTTAGAAAGAGAGCATTGATTCTAGGAATCTCATTAGGCTCACCAGAGACTCTGTTGAAGTACATTGGTGGTCTACATAGCTACATGAGGCATACCATCCTCATGTTTAATCCCACTAGTATAGATGAGGTATCTGCACAAGCTACTCATCTAGAAGCTAGAGGAAAGAATGGAAATCTAGAAGTTGGGGGACCATCCCAACCCACTGTAAGAAAGAGAAAGGAGAAAAAAAAGCATAAGTGGAAAGTAAGGAAGGCTAACACTGCACAAAAAAGCAAAGCTTCATGCACTCACTATAAAAAGGATGGGCATGATGATGAGCATTGTTGGATTCTGCATCCAGAGCTAAGGCCTAAGAAGTTTGAGGGCAAGAAGAAGAAGACTGTTGCAGCTAATCAGAAAGATTTGGGGTCAGACTCGGGAGATGAAACAACCATTGCAGCCACAGGTATAAAAGGTAATAATTCTGAGGCATCTACTAGTATTTCTGCTCAATCTATTATTGATGAAGAAAATGAGAGAAAAAGAATATCAAAAGATTGATACTTTGTTTGATAGTGGCTCACAATTAAATTTAATTTCTGAAGCAATTGTAAAGAAATCGTGATTAGCAACTACACCTCACAAAAAACCATACCCATTAGGATGGTTGAATGATAAAGCACAACTACAAGTGACTAGACAGTGCAAACTCAAGTTTTCTTTTGGGTCAACATTTGTAGATGAGGTTGAGTTAGACATAATTCCTTTGGATATATGTGGAATTGTTTTAGGAATCCTTACTTGTATGATAGAAAAGCTATGTTTCTATAGAGCTGAGAACAAGTATCTACTTGTTTAAAGATGGAATCAAATACTATTGTAAGAGCCTCATAAGCTCAAGAATAATTATACTCTCATAAACTCAGGGCAGATGAAAAGAATGATAAATTCATGCAAACAATTCTTATTGATGGTTGTAAAGGAAAAGAAACTTGATAAAACCAATTTATTTGAGGGCTGTAATGCCAAACAACAAGCTAATATAGAAAAGGTTGTTTCAAAGTATGATATCTTGTTTCAAGAACCTAAAGGTCTGCCACCCAAAAAGGAAATAGTACATGATATTATTTTGTAGCAAGATGCTCCATTGCCTAACATTGGAATGTACAGTCTGCTTTAGAGACTGTTGAAATCAAGAAGCAGGTGCAAGAGTTGCTCGAGAAGGGGTTCATCAGGCCTAGCACATCACCATGTGGGTCACCAATCGTTTTGGTGAGAAAGAAAGATGGCTCGTGGAGAATGTGCATCGACTACCGAGCATTGAATAAGATAACAATAAAAGATTGTTATCCCCTTCCTCGTATAGATCATCTTTTGGACCAATTGAAGGAAGGTGTTTATTTCACCAAGCTAGACTTGCACACTGGATACCATCAGGTCAGATTTGCAGAACAAGATGCATGGAAGACTGCTTTCAAAACAAAGCAGGGATTGTATGAGTGGCTAGTTATGCCTTTTGGCTTAACTAATGCTCCTGCTATTTTCATGAGATTAATGAATGACATACTCAGACATTTTCTTGATGATTTTGTTATTGTGTATCTTGATGACATTATGATTTTTAGCAAAACATGGGAAGAACACTTAAAGCATGTTAAGCAGACATTAGATGTTTTGAAAAGAGAAAAACTTCATGTTAAACTCTCAAAATGTGAAAATGGCAAAAACCTCTCTGAATTATTTTGGTTATATAGTAGGGGGCAGTGAATTGAAAATAGATCCCTCTAAAGTGGTAGTCATTGTAAACTGGCCTAAACCTAAATCTGCTACAGAAGTTAGGAGCTTCTTAGGAGTCGCACAATATTGAAGGAAGTTCATTTCTAACTTTTCCTCAATTGCAGCTCCCTTACATGCTTTAACAGGATTGAACAAGGTGTTTTAGTGGGGAGGCAGACATCAGAAAGCCTTCGACACCTTGAAAGAAAAGATTAGTACAACACCTGTACTAGCATTGCCTGATCTGCAAAGACCATTTGAGACCCAAATAGATGCCAGTGACTATGCCATGGGAGCAGTGTTGACACAGTACGGTAAACCCATATGTTATCATTCTGAGACTTTTAATCTTGCAGTAGTTAACTGTCCTACATACGATAAAGAATTGTATGCATTAGTTCAGAGCGTGAAAAAGTGGAAACATTACTTAATGGGCAAAGAGACAGTAATACATATTGATCATCAACCACTCCAATATCTACACTCCCAAACTAAGTTGCAGCAATCAAGACATTACAAATGGATGGGCTTTCTACAACAGTTTCATTTAGTCATCAGATATAAAAAGGGCATACATAACAAAGTTGCAGACATGTTATCTAGACCCATTATAAATGCATCTACTATACTTAAGCATAATTCTATGCTACATGAAAGCTACATTGAACAGTATGCTCAAGATACAGACTTTAGAGATGTATTTGCAACTTTGAGTCAAGGCAAAAGAGTAGAAGAATTGGATTATCATGTGAAGTACCTACTCTTATACCATTGTGGGAAACTATGCATTCCACAAACTGAGAGAATAAAGATAATTAGGGAAGCACACACTTCTCTGATATCAGGTCTCTTTGGGGTAAGTAAAACAGTTGCACAACTACAAAGATGTTGTTATTGGCCAAAAATGAATGAGACAATTTCTAGATATGTAAGAGGGTGTACTATGTGTGCTAAAGCAAGCCCAGCAACAGAAAACTAGGCTTGTACACTCCATTGCCAATACCTTCTCACCCTTGTGAAAGTGTTTCCTTAGATTTCATTGGGGGACTACCTAAATCTAGAAAAGGTCATGATTATCTATATGTTGTTGTGGACAAGTTTAGCAAAATGTGTGTTTTGATACCTTGTAATAAACAGATTACAATTGAACAAACTGCAAAACTGTTCTTTGAACATGTATGGGTTCATTTTGGATTACCCACTTCTATTGTATCTGATCGAGACACCCGATTTGTGGGGAATTTTTGATCAAGTATGTGGGAACTAATGGACACCAAACTAAAGAAAAGCACAACTTTTCATCCACAAACATATGGCTAGACATAAGTAGTTAATAGGACAGTGATCCAGTTATTCAAAGGATATTACAGCAAACATCCTAAGCTTTGGGATGAACATTTGCGTTATGTGCAACATGCTTACAACAAAGCCAAACATTCTTCTACACAGATATATCCTTTTGAGACCTGTTTTTGTTTCACACCAAGGTCTCCTTTGGATTTTGTCTTTGGTAAAGATACCACAGTTGAGGGACACAACGATGTGGACAAGACAACTAGTTTCATCGAACAAATCCAGGAGATCCACCAGACAGTACAGGAATAGCTGGAAAAGAGCTAAGCCAAATAGAAGGCTAGGCATGACAAGCATCAGATTGAGCATAGTTTCCAAGTTGGTGACCAGTTCTGGCTGTATATCGGCAAGGAAAGGATGCAAGGTGAAGGTAAGAAGCTAAAGCCTATCAGGTATGGACCCTTCAAGATACTTGAGAAAATTGGTGAAAATGATTTTCGCCTTGATCTACTAGCTTACATGCACATCTACTTAGTCATAAATGCAGATTGATTGAGATTCTTTGAACCTTCAATGATTGAGGATCTTGAAGAGCAGATTCAATTGCCTTCTATTGATGAACTGCTACCTGAATATCTTAATGAATTATAGGAAGACACAGTGCTGGACAGAAAGGTGAGGACGATGCACAAGGGAGATGTTGAGTACCTCAAGATTGGGTTGAAGGGTTCAAAGCCGAGTAGTGCAAAGTGGATTGATATTGGACAAGTGAGACAACAATACCCTCACTTAGTCGATGCTTGAAAACCAAATTTTGGTGGTCCAAAAGCTTTTAAGTGGGAAGGTCGTGATCCGAATTGGATCCATGAAGAAAAATCAGAGAACCATGACTATATCAAATCGGGACAAAACTTCAACTTCAAAGAATTAAGAGCAATGATCAGAAACACCTCTAAACAGTGGCAATTAACAGCCAGCGTGGAACGACAAGGACCTCGGCCAAAGCGTACTGACCGAGGCCCATGGAGACTGCGCAGGAGGTGAAACTAGCCCCTGGGAAGCCTGGATTGGGAAAAGGAGGTATTTTTCGATGCGCGATTAGCGCTTAGTGCTAATTGCGCATTGCTGGGCAAAACCCCTCGAGAAGGAGAGGCCCCGAGCACTCGGTTGCATGAGAGTCGGGAAAACTGTGGGGAAAAAGGCTAAAGGCAAAGG
Organism: Pinus taeda; assembly: GCA_000404065.3. NCBI lineage: Eukaryota > Viridiplantae > Streptophyta > Pinopsida > Pinales > Pinaceae > Pinus > Pinus taeda. The sequence continues at coordinate 70,135 of APFE030778310.1, read as the reverse complement.
CGGGACCCGCACTCCAAAAACCGGTGGTATTTATCGGGGGCACCCTTGGGCGGTAAGCAGATTTGGCGAAAAAGGAGCGATTCCACTCAACGCCCGACGTGTGGTAGGTGGAGGAGAGAGAAAATTGTTGCTCATCACTCACTAATGGTCGAGAAAGTTAACCGCGCGAAGTGAGCGAATGGCGTCGGATCTGGGGGCTCCAGATCTAACGGCTGAGATCGCGCCCGATGGGAAAGCCGAAATCAACAGGGGATTAAGCCACGATCTATAAGAATTTGACGTTCGATTTGACCGCTAAGGTGGCAGATGACTCATTCCACGATGTAACTGGAAAACCAAACCGACGAAGAAAGTTGGCGTAGTTTGCAGGAGGACAAGTGGCCACTCCCTGTAAGCCTGATGATGATGCCGAGACAAGGAACCCCAAGCGAAGCTATAGCAGGCGATCCAGCGGAGGTGGAAGGCGAATCGAACAACCATAAGAATGAATGGCTTTAAAGCCATGCACAGACAAAGAAAAAGACACTGAACACCGGGAGGAAGACGGAGAAGAAAAGGAAGAAGACAGAGAAAACGAAGAAAAGACAATGAAGCAAAAAGCAGAAAGAAGACAAAGGGCCGAGCTAACGAAAGGCAGCATCAAGCGCCAGAGAGCTTGAGAGATTCAAGCCATCCTTAAGAGGATCTGTTAGGACTAAGAACCACATTGGGCTCCTTCCATTAAATACCATAGAGGTCAAAGAGTTGGTAAGGAAAAGAGTCTGTGTACTCTAGTGGATTGGGCATCCAGGAACCACCCTGCCAAGCAAATTATGTTTCAGGAGACTCATATTGAGCTCCTTCATTGTAATTCTCTGCTTCAAGACATAATAAATAAGGCCACCACTGAGAGCTGGACCAGAGATGTAGCCCTAGAAGATAGGGTGAACTCCTTATTAATTTATTGTGTTCTTGTATTTGCTCATTGTGTTTCTCTGTTCTTTTCCATTTTCCAGTGTTTGTGTATTTTGCAATTTGATCGATCCATTGCCTAAAATAACATGGACACACACCAACACATGAGTCTGTAATACCTTCAATTAATAATTCTTAACTGAGATCACTCATAGGGTGATTTTCAGATCACCTATGATGAAATTAAAGACTTTTGTGCATGGATAAGATTGGAAACACATATAACCACAATATTCACTATAGTTGTTGTCGATCTCTTAGCTACCTATGGAGTTGTTCTTGGTCATGATTGTGATTCTAGGATTAGAGGATATATCCAAACACTGTTTTTTTAGGGGAGATGATATGTTTGAAGAAACTTAATAATATTTATATCCATTAATGGTTGAAACAATTTAAGAACCCTGTATCTTATAATCAATGCAATATGAAGAAAATATGTAGATTCTTGCTCCAGGTGACTTTGTTGAACTATAAAATTCTAAAGAATACCAAGAAAAATTGATTTAGGCAAAAGCTCAAATAAGAAAATTCAAACTAGATAATTAAGTCGATAAAGGAAAAAATATAAATAATTCTCCTCAATCAACATCACAACAAGGCACTCCATATTTTATAAAGGAACAAGATAACACCAAAACATAAATGCCTTATAATATTGGATGACTTTAGGAAGTTGCAAATCACTTTGTCTCTTCTTGGCTGCCTCAAAAAAGGGAGAAACTATTAAAATCTTGTAGAACATGGGTCCATCAAATCTAAGAATAGAAGTAACTTTGGTTGGTAGTCAAGAAATACCCAATTAATTTCAACAAAGAATAAGAGGAAAGGTTTCTCCTTTTTATATTCCTATTGAAAATCGGGACTCTATTGTTCATAATTGCATGGTAGGCAACAAAGCCACAAATAATATCATGCCACTTTTAGTAATGGGGTCCTTCAGGTTATAATGCACTAAATATTATGAAGTTAGAGAAAATATTTATGCTATAGATTCAAGAAAAGTCCTTTCCTATGCTGAAATTAAAGACTTTTGTGCATGGATAAGATTGGAAACACATATAACCATAGTATTCACTATAGTTGTTTTCGATCTCCTAGCTTCCTATGGAGTTGTTCTTGGTCATAATTGGTGTTCTAGGATTAGAGGATATATCATGAACGATGTAAAATATATGATATTTTCAAACAAAAAACCTTTACTAGAATCCCAAGAGAACAAAGGAAACCTATTTTCTTTAAGAAAAAAAAATCAAATGTTGTTCAGAATTGTCTAGATTTAGGGATAGAAAATTATGTTTTCCTCACTATAGCACTAAACGAATATTGTGAAAGTGATATTTTTCTAGGATTTTGGAAAATGTCATTCAATGGCTCTTGTTTAAGTTATGTAATTTGAGTTAGGTGAGTATTTCATGGTCCAAGCTCTCATATTTATCCTTATGCTTTTAGAATAGAGTTTCCTTGCACAAATATCCTTATGCTTTTAGACTAGAGTTTCCTTGCACAAATAATAGGCAGAATATGAGGCACTAACTTAAGGGCGAATACCAACCATTCAAATGCATATTAAAGATTTAGTTGTGAGAGGATTGTTTGAATTGATCATAAATCAAATCAAGAAAAAGTATAATATAAACAAATAACGATTGGAATGTTATGATACAAGGGTTTGGGATATTCTTAAAAAATTTCAATCCTTTTGACATAATATTTGTTCCACTAGAAAAAAATTAAATGGATGACTCCTTGGTAGTGGAATTATCCCTTTTTAATCTAGATGATCACATATCTGAAATTTCTTTTCCTGTAGAGAATATCTACTACCCATCAATACTTGGTAATGGGGATTAGTGGCAAATGTTTGAAAATGATGAGCATGCCAAAGAATTCATGTATCATGCAAAATAAATGCTATAAAAATATCTAGATTCTAATTATCCCCAAGATTACGTGGACCATAAAAACACAATCCTCATCAAAGATGTAAAAATTCCCTCTCCCCCAGGAAGATATATCAAGTTCGAGTCTTTATTTACAAGAAATTATTAATAACATAACGAGAATCTTAAAAAATAATATTGTTTAATAAAATTTCAAGAAACTCAAATGATTAATATTGATACATAAAAAAACCTAAAATATCTAAACTTGTAAACCAATTATGCCCAAAAATAAATTCAATAATAACTTGATTTATTCAATGAGTTGCAAGATGTCTTTGCATGGACTTATTATGACTTGAAAGAATATGATATGTCCATTTTCCAGCATATGATACCACTCAAAGAAGGTGGGAAACCTTTTAGGAAGAAGACTAGATCCATAGATCCAAATTTGAAGCCACTAGTCAAAATCAAAGTTGAGAAGATGAAAAAGGCATGTATTATATTTCCAACAAAGATTTTAAGTTGATTTCCAATGCTATAGTAGTAAAAAAGAAGAATCGTGTATTTAGATTTGCGTTTAGTTTTTAGATCTTAGTAAAGCATCTTTGAAATATAATTATCCACTACTAAATACATAAATTCTCCTCAAACAAGTTGTTGGTTTTTCTTTAATTTCAATACTTGATGGGTCCACCAGATAGAATCAGGTGTTAGTTGCCGAATATGATCAATACAAGAGTAATTTTGTAACACCATGAGGGACATTTTCATATGCTAGGACTCCCTTTGGATTAAAAAATGTTAGAGCTACATTAGAAGGACATATGGGTTATGCATCTAAATAGATGATTAGTAAGTTCATTGAAGATTACCATGATGATCTTACTATCCATTCAAAATTAAGGGAATGACATATCATGCATTTGAGACAAGTTTTCCAATATTGTAGATTGTATGGCATATCTCTTAATCCTAGGAACCATTTGTTTGTAGTATCAAAAGGAAATATTTTGGGCCATATTGTGAGAAAAGAAGGAATAATATTTGATATAGATAGAGTTAAAACCATAAATAATTTGCAACCTCTAACTTCCCAAATGGGAGTTTAATCTTTCTTCAAGAAGGTAATTTTTGTTCGAAGATTGATACCGGATTTTGCTGCAATATTGAATTGAATTAATGAGCTGTTAAAAGAGGATCAAGATTTTGAATGGAATCCATAAACACAAATTGGTTTCGCAAATATTAAACAAGAAATTAAAATAGACCTACTACTAAGAAGTCGATATTCTGAATGAGACTTCATACTCTACTCCCTTGTTTTGAATGAAACTATTGCCTCTTTACTTACTCAAAAGAATATAAAAGGAAATGAACTTCCTATTTTATGCATGAGAAAAACATTACATGACTATGAATTGAAATATTTAAATCTCAGAAAGTAGGTTTTTTCTTTAATTAAAGTGGCTTCTTATTATGTTAGGTATTAACAATTCCCCGGGGGGTGAATCAGTAATTATAATTTTTTTCATTTAATTAACCAATCAATTAATCAAATGCAATCTATAGACATCAATTATACATTCATACATATATACAGTGATTTAAAATGGGAACCCTTTTGGGAGAAAAACCGCCAAAGCTTCTATTTATTATGATGTAAATTGAAAGCACTAACTGTAATTACATCAATTCTTTTGTGAGCACCCATTCACAGAAGGCCCCAACCCCTTGATATTTGCAAGCACCAACTTTCAAGAGGTGTCAACTTCAAATTTTTGCAGGCACCAAACTACTGTTGCTAGTTGGATCTATTCTTTTCATAGGATTTTCAAACTCATACCTCTATCAATATTCTTTTATTCTTTTATTCTTAATAATTCCATTTCCTTCCTCAACCCACCTCCCTGTTGTAGCTCCTCGATATCACCAATATTCTATTTCTTCTACAAGCACACACTACCACCATCTACAACAGTAAACTTCAACAATTCACTTTCTATCATGCTCTGTTTCTCTCACTGTGCAATTTACATTCACACTCTAGTTGCTTCTACACTTCATGACCCTGTGGCTTTTTTTTAAAGAAAAATCCCACACTGGTCGAGAATAGGAGCTTCATTCGCTCCTCAATATGCTTGATATAAGCACTTCATTCAATGTTCTACTACTTGAGGAGGAAATTCATCTCTCAGTTAGTTCACATCCATCGTATGAACTTATGATTCTATAGCCTTGGTGCCCTATCCTAAGCTAGAGAGTGTAAAATATTATCTTTAATTCTTACCCACTACAATATCTCACACTTTCTCTTAGCCTTCTTTTGCTAAACTCTTTATATATTTGTGCAATATTCATAATTTAATTTCCTCACAAATGGCCATTATCCATGAGTTGTCATCAACAAATCAAATCCTTTGTTCTTGTAGTTCTCCATTGTACAACTATGTAACAAAATATTTTAATTCATAATTGAACGCGACACCAACTTCTAACTAACTAAACTCTTGGAGACTTTAGCACCTTTTCGATATGACCAAAAATGTGACCATGTTCTTTACGATTGATGTGCTTATGCTTGAGTTCAGGTTTGGACCTTTTTGTTGTTATGCTTGATAAAATCACCTAAATGATGAAGTCTCGAATTATCTTGTTATGGGTCCAACAATCTGGAATTTAGTATAATGTTAGAAATTATAAAACAAAGTAAATCTTCTAAAAACTTGATCCGCTAACTCAAATCCAAACACTATTCCACATCATTTTCTAACAACACTTCTCATGTCATGGTGATGTCATCATGCCACACTGCAACATCTGAATGATGCCACATGTCAAATGGATTTTGCCCACTTTTCCATCCAAAGACTCCATATTTTCCTTCCATGTGTCACTTCTCCAACATTCCATGTCATCACCTCGATCTATTTGGCGGCACCTATACGTACTTTAATAACCACATGATCATGCCATGTCATTAAAACTTTATAGAGAGGAAAGACTGGGTCTGAGTTCTTTTCTTATGTTTCCTTTAAAACAAACCTTCAGAGATGAATTCCCATCATACTTTGGAACTTCACCAACACATGAACTCTAACCATGAGTTTTGGTTTAGGACTCTTCTACACCTGCATCCTTGAACAACTTACCTCACCAAAACATAAAAGTGAGTCTGAACTATTCAGAGTTTGACACTTTATTTGTGGACAAAGCACATGAAATTTGAAATGAGTTTGAGTTTGGAAATATTTTGAACCTACATCCTTGAACAACTTACCTGGCCCGAACATCCATATCGGTCCAAATTGTTTGAAGTTTGACACTTTAGCCATAGACAACCTATTTTATTCATAAGCAGCCCAGACCTCTGAACTTCAACATTAAATCTAACCACCTAACTTCAAAACACACTATATCTACAACTCTTAGGATCTTTCTTAAGTGTAATATACCATTGGAAAGGTCTCTTTGAGGATTATCCATCCATGCACTTTGTGGGGGCACCTAACTTGGGTTTCTACGTACAAAATTTTGTTTAACAAAGTGACCTCTACAACATACCTTCACCAACCATAGGCATAAGTTTTAGGAATTCTTCACTTTATCCTATTACTGTGATGGTTCTCAACTGAATACCTTAACTACCATCCAACTCTCGCTAACATAAATGAATTCATACTTGTCAATAGTGAGATAGTTGACATCAATGAGAACATTATGTCCATCAATCTTTCCAACAATCTCTAAGGTCAACATTTTGTCAAAGATTCTCCAAGGCCTACATTTTTTCCAACAATCTCCCCCTTTGGCATTGATGGAAATTGTGCCAAACATTGCTAAGGCATTCGATGGCTACTAACTTGAAGAAATCTCCCTGACACTAATCGAGTTCATTCTTCTCCCCCAACAAGATTACACATATTTCCCCAAGTGTGATACTAGCCAAGCCTAATTACACATTGCACCTCTTCATGTTGTTCTATCTTTACCACATGTCGATACATCTTCTTGCTTTGACTCATGCATCTTATCATATTTTTTTTGCGTGTCAGGAACATCTGTATTCATACCACCCAACTTCTCCAGGATGAAGCCACACATTTGTTTGTGTGGGTCACTGACTTTTGCCACTGTGTGGAGGAGGTGGACAATACGCTTGTTAGCGAGATAAATTGAGGAAACCAATTTGTAATAATTGGTTGAACTTTTCATAATTTTCATCCAAATGTATTGAAAACTTGAGCCTTTTGTTTCCTCTTTTCAATGGATTTGGCCCTCCACCTCTATTATTTCTACATTTTCCATGGCCACCTCTGCTGAAAATAATCATGTCGTATATATTGTAGCGCACAAAAATTTGTATACAAATGATGCTCTTCTATCATTAGTATACCTATCAATAAATCATAACAAGCCTTAACATCTTGAATTATGTAAATGTTTGGTGCAAAATAAAACATTCACAGGGGAGTGTACAAAACAAGGGAAAGGGACTAGCTCTTATATGATTTTTTTAAGAAAAAAGGAAAGGTTATTCATGAACACATAATATAATGATACAGGAAAATTACATAAGAAATAATAATCACTAATTTTAAGTATTAGTTGTAATACTTAAAATCATGAAACCACATTTGTCTTTTTACATAGGCTAGGATATACCTTTATCACCACATGCATTAGTTTTACATAACTGAAGCTCAACATGGGAGCCACAATGAAGGGTTTATGTAAGGGTTAAATAATAGAAAATAAGAGAAAAAATGCATGCCAGTGATAGAGACTAAAATGAATGTGTGCCTTTTCTGAGGCACAAAATTGACTTTGAGAAATAACTATAGCTTGATTTTAGTTCTCAAACTTCGTATTATTCTCAGGATGGATAACGCTCAAACTTGGGTTCTATAACTAGACACTGGGTGATATATGATGTAGAGTTTATCATTTATTTTATTTATATTTTCAATATTTGAAAAAGATGTCACCTTTGTCCTTTTACAAAGAAAAGAGAAAGCCAATAACATTGAGCTATGTGGCTACATTGTCAAAATGAGAATATATATATAGATAAATATAACTGTAAAAGGAAAATGACCGAGCTTAGTGCATAGTCCAAGGGGCATACACCATTGGGAACTGCTTGACCAACTGAATCATTGTGGCATAGATGTGGTCTGATTAGAGGCCATCATAGGAATGACAGGGAGATATTTTCTTCAACCATCATTTAGTTTTCCTTTTGTAATTTCCTGCATTTTAAAGAAGGAATGAAATCTTTTGTAAGCATTTAGACAATAGAGCCTTCAGATGCCAAGACAGCTAGTCAATCAGACAATTAGAGCTCAAGCTGAGATATTATGTAACTATTTTTCAAGTTCTCCCTCTCCTTATAAAAAAAAGGGAAGAAAGACTTAACACAAGTTCCAGAATTTTGGACTGAAGAAGCCAGAATTTGGTGGTTCCAATTTGGTTCAATTTTCTTATTCATGAGGGACTTGAGCTATACAATTGCTAAATGTAATGGACTGGTGTTTTGGACTCCCTCTTGAAGGTTAATGAAATTGTTTTGTTGATTCCTATCAGAGGAATGTGCAACATGTTTTATCCTCTGCATATCACTTCACGTATGTTTTTCTTCCTCTGAAATAGTGTAACGAATCTGTTGGTTTCAGTCTCATTCATGGATGTATATTTTCTGCTAAGTAGTAATAGTACCTGTGTTAACTACATATTTACTTGTGTTATGTAATAGCCTACAGTACCTGTAATGTGCATACATTTACTTAATGTTATTTGGTGAAAAATGTATTCATGAGGCATAGAGTTTGAGGCCTTAATTCACGCTCCACTGTTTCTGCATTTTCATCTCCTCACTCTTCCATATTTTTGTTGGATATTGTTACTTAGGATTTTGTGTTATGTCCAACCCTTTGCATCAATTCCCCTCCTTTCCTTCCTATTGTTCACCTATACTACAACAACATTTTTAAGCTGCCTATTATTGTGTGTCGTCCTTGAGATTAGCTATATTTACCCCATGAGTGTTTAGATATATGTGTTTTCTTGAGTTTACCTTAATGAAGGATTATTGAACCAAGCCCCTTAGTTATTTATTTTCAAACTAAGTGACATATGGGGTGAAACAGAAATCCCTTTTATAATATTCAAAAGCACTCCTCTCTAATGCCCTAGCCATTGGTCTCATATCAACCCAGAGGCTCTCTCTAGGAGGCTTTTATATATTTTGAAGCAATTATGTGACAGATAATAGCAAAAGCTACAATAGAAACTATGAAAGTGAATATTTTATATCATGTGCACTAATAGATGGAATCAAATATTCAGATTGAGAAGCACATTGCTTTGTATTGATCAAGAATGAAGATGACAAAGCAAAAGAAGGAATATTGAAGATAATGAGTATGACAATGAATCAAATGAATTTTATCTTATGGGTAAAAGTGAAAGTAATTTAATGGCCCTAGAAGTAGAGGTTAAAAGGCTCAAAGATAGAATCAGAGATCAACAAAATCTATTTGATAAAAGAGATTATACCTACAAAGAAGAGATTACCAAGTTAAAGGCTCAGTTGCAAAATGGAAACAAAATAAGGAAGACTTACAAGGAAAAGGAAGATCAATGTCAAAGGTTTCAGGATGAAGTAACATCATTAAGAAAAGAAGTGAATGAAAAATATACAACATCCAAGGAACTTAAAGAAGAAGTAAAAGACTTGAAGCAAAAATCATTTCTCTAAAATATGATCTTGAAAAGTCAAACAAACGATATGAGGAAACTCTTCCAATATTCAAAGAAGAAGGAAACGAGTTTAAAAAAGAAATCATTGAGTTAAGAACTCAATTGGAAAAGACTAGAAGTGAAAAAGAGATTGAAGTAAGTATTCTAGAAGTAAGTTAGCCAAAAAAATAAGCAATTGAGATTTCAAAAGAACTCAAAAATATTATTTGTTAATTTTTTATAATTAACAAAATATTCAAAATTTTTTAATTTATTTTATCAAATTTGGTATTTCTCATTGGCCACTAAAAAAGAGACTGAATAAGGAGAAAGATTTATGATTAATTGTATGGACTTTTTACTTTCGTTTATTGAGAGGCAAAGAGAAAAAATTGTAATTAATTGTATGGAATTTAACTTTATTTTAAGTATATTATATTTTTAATATATTTTTTTTGTGTTGTACATTGAAGAAATATTTACTTTAATGTTTTAAGTCATATTGACTTTCAATTGATTTACTTTAATGCTTTTAAGTAATATTTCATTCCGCTGGCTGGGGAGTGCAAATGCTGCATTATTTCCCTTATTTTACGAAAAAGTAAATCGTCATCGTTTAATTTATTCAAACTTCAATTAGATGGAAGTATTTAATTTGCGTGGCTTTGTAAATACTAATTTTATGGCCCGAATTATGTAACTAATGCTTTGTGATTAATTTTATAAAAATGTGATATTCTTTTCTGGAAAGGTGGGTCTTTACCATCATTGTTTAAATGTCACAGTTTCGATTATTCAAACTTGAAAACGGAATTCCCTTTTCTGCACTTAGACTTGCAAACCCATCATTTCATTTTTTTTATTTTTTATGCTTTCCTATCTACAGACTACCCTTATTTCATCCAAGGGCCCAGATTAAGCTATTGGGCTCCTTTGATTCTCTACCTATCTAAGAATCTGCCAAGATTAAGCTGTTTGGACGGATTTTCATTCTCTATATTCTAAAACAGGAAATTGAAACCTAGGGTGACCAAGATTAAACTGTTTGGACCTCCCTTTAACTGAAAATTGTACAATACTGGAATAACTTCTCAAAATTTGGAAAGCAGTTAGACCAAGTCTGAGTAGCCTCCTTCGCTTGTAGATTGTTAAGCAAATATGGAGCATTGCAGCATGCAAAGTATGACATATTTGGTCTAAAAAATGTCAATCATGAAATATGAGTAACCTGCTGCAGCAGGAGGCTAAAAGGACCGATGCAAACTCCATCACTAGCAGGAAACCAATATTTTCTAACATTCATTAATGATTTTACTAGAAAAACTTGGGTTTATTTCATGAAGAACAAAAGTGAAGTGTTTGAAAAATTTCGAAATTTCAAAGTACTTGTAGAAAACCAAAGTGGCTGCATATCAAAGTTCTAAGAACTAATAGAGGAGGTGAGTATATCTCCAAACAATTTCTACGTTTTTGTAGAGAAAATGGAATTCATAAATAGTTTACCACAAGGTACGCTCCGCAGCAAAATGGTGTTGTCGAAATGAAGAATAGGACAATCATGGATATGGCGAGGAGTATGTTGAAGGAAAAACATTTGCCAAATGATTTTTGGGCTGAAGATGTACACTATGCAGCGTACATTCTAAATAGATGCCCTACAAAAGCAGTCATGAACAGAGTGCCGGAAAAAGCATGGAGTGGGAGAAAGCAAGGAGTCACCCACATGAAAGTTTTTGGATGTGTGGCTTATGAACACATTCCAGATCAGCTAAGGAGGAAGTTGGACAGCAAAGGGGAGAAATGTATTTTTATTGGATACAGTGAGAAATCCAAAGCTTACAGGCTGTATATCCCATCTACCAAGAAGTTTTTTGTGAGCAGAGATGTTCAGTTCATTGAGGAGGAAGCTTGGGATGGAAGCATAGAGAAAACAGTGAATGTTAAAAACTGTTTGTCTCATGATGAAGATGATGAGGAGATGGTTGAAATACATCCACAAACAGCAGTGCCAACATAAGGGCAGCAAGAGACACCCTTGAGGAGAAATGAAAGT
>APFE030778310.1:46872-57445 GCA_000404065.3 Pinus taeda | reverse complement strand
GGAGCCATTTCATGGGCTTCTAAAAAACAACCTATTGTAGCATTGTCTACAGCAGAGGCAGAATATGTGGCAGCTACAACAACAACATGTCAAGCAGTTTGGATGAGAAGAATGTTGAGGAGCTTATGCCAAGAGCAAGCAAAAGGAACAATGATTTTTTGTGACAATAGCTCAGCTATTGCATTATCCAAGAATTTTGTGTTTCATAAAAGAACGAAACACATTGACACAAAGTTTCACTACATCAGGGAATTAGTGAACAATGGAGAAATTGTTGTACAACATTGCAGAACTCAGAAGCAAGTTGCAGACATTTTGACCAAGCCATTGGGCCAGAAAAGTTTTGAATTTTTGAGGAAATGTCTAGGTATGACTGATAACCCAACAGTTTAAATTAAAGGGGAGTGTTGAAATCTAATTTCAACTGACGTGCAGCTGAAAACCACCAAATTCCATCGCATCGCTTTTCAACAAGCGATGGTATTCTCTTGAGGGGACGCGATAAAACCCTATGCTAACGCATGTCCACAGCACTTTTTGAAAACCACTTTTTCATTGGGGCGTAACGCTCGTGTGATTTGACCAAGCGATATCCGTTGGATTGGAAGGAAGGCTGACCACCGTTGATTGAAACTAAAGTTGCATACATGCCTGCACCCTGAACCTTGCGTGAAGTTTTTGTTTTGACCACCAGCTCTCCATGTGAAGTAATTAATAGAATTTACTGCGGATAGTAAATGTTCGTAGAATTTTAAATTTAAATTTTATTTTTTATTTTTATGGAAGTATGGGCATAGGTCAACTTATTTTGTTATGGTTTTTTTGGTTTTGTGCATATGTAATGTTCATTTTTTTTGTTGAAAAAAAAGAGTGAACCACACAGCAGCGTGTGAGTAAAAACCATTACACAGCAGTGTAACATTTTGTATGCAGAGGCAGATTGTTTCTTAATGTAATATGCAGCAGCGTGAAGCTTATTTGGGTGTTCGTTGAAAAATCGAAGTGTAACGCACAACAGTGCGAATGTATTGTAATTTTTTTTGTTGTTGGGCATATGAAATGAAATTGGTAGCAGAGCATATGTAAGGAATTTCTTTTACAGCAGTAAATCCATGTAATTTTTTTTTATTTATAGCAGTAAATGTAAAAGAAATTTTTACACACAGTAGTGTAAAATTTCTAAAAGAGACAGAGTAACCTTTTTAAGTTCTTGGTGAATCCCTCTGTTAAGAGGATGAAATTTGTATCAGGCAGTTTATTAATGAATATAAAGTTTTATGTGTGTGAAAAACCCTGAGCTTCTCCAGCAATCTATTTTAAGCTTCCTTGTGTTAAAGATCCTGTGACAAAAACAGAGTATTACTCTCTGTTCAGTGATTTTGTTTTGGAATTTAGCAGAAAATTTCCAACATGGAAAACTTGCCAAGCATTATTATTCCCTCTTACTATGTTCATCCATCTTCCAGAGAGCCTATGCATGAGTATAAATTTAATTTCAAGATTTCTTGAAACACATGGTCAACGTTCATTGAAGAAATACAAAACATGTCTGTGATTTCTCGGTGAAGCTCGTTGCTTTGCTATAGAGATTAAGAAAAAATACCATATGGCAATGATTTCAATTATTCGTTTTTTTGGTATTTTGTATTTGACTAAATCAACTCTTATCCGAAGCCCCACGATGAATCTTTGCTCGGGTTAGTAGTGTGAATAGTTTGTTGGTTCAGGATGAGTTGGGTTTTCATTGCTAATGATGTCTATGATGCTATTACTACAAATCTGATGTCACGTCAATCTATATCATACTATCATAGTGTTATGTTAGGCATTGACTTCTATGATGCTAATACTTCAAATATGATTTGATGTCAATCTATCTCATAGGGTTATTTTAGGTATATTGGACTTCTGGTTGTTATACAAGTAATCCAAGCACACTAGAAATGGAAACACTACAACAAAGACAACCATAGATAAATAAAAAGGTCAATTATAATTATAGAGTCCATCATAGTTAAATGTTATTGTGTTAAGGTTTTTTTTTAGGTATTTGAAGAACATAAAAAAAAATCATCCATATTATAGTGAATATAGTGAAATTTAGATTTAGTCAATGTTTTCAGATATTTCAAAGTTTATAGTCCATCTTGCCTCCCTCCTAATTCAGTAATATGAAGTTGGGAATCAAGACGAGCTGATTTTGAGGTAGACCAAGCCGATATTGTATTATCACATGTTTATCATAGTCCTAGTGATCAAAATTAAGCCTCTTGCAATGAATCAAGTATGGCTTAGCTCTTAGTTTTCCTAATACGGATTTGCTTGGTATCCATTCCCCTAGTTTGCGGATGAATCCTTGGTGTTAGTAGTGTTGCGTATGTGGTGATTCAAGAAGACTGTTCATCTTATATATCTATATAAAGCTATAGAGGGGGAGAAAGTTTCTTAAGAAGGGAGATCGAGTGATGGGTTTAGGCAGTGGAGAGAGGTGGTGGTGTGGTGGTGGAAGGTGTAGCTAGTGGAAAGGCAAAAATAAGTCACAACAACTGATTTGGAGTCAATGCAATATACACACTTCCAGGACTTAGGCTAATGTAAACTTTTTAAAGAAAAATATACGTTGGGAATAGTGAAGGCCATAATAAGACATTTATTTTCCTTCCCAATCAAAAAATATTTATAAAAATTAAATCATTTTAAATACAATTAAAAAAAGCTTTGGTTCCGCGAATCTCGGTAATCACATGCGAAACAAGGAGGTGTAGTTGTCGGATGCCACCGCTTCACGAAGTCTTAATGGGAATAGTTAGGTGCCAACCATCCTCGCACTCACCACAAACCACATCCATTGCATTCAATCGAAGGAGGCCTACATGAAGAAACGACCATTAAGATTAGAGCATGACATGCATTCCACCATTACTGTGGATTCTGACATTCACCCCAACATTTATTCTTTCATCCTCTCTACTCTACAGGTGGATGGTCAATGCGGGTCGGGAGTAGCAATCAAACTTAGGTTGTTTCAGGTTTGTGGAAGAGATTTTATAGGTCTATTCATCTTGGCGAGGGAACGTGGTTGAGCTAGATGTGGGGGCAAAGGTCATTGGTGCCAAACTCTCTCTCCCCTGCATGGTTAAGAAAAATAACAATTTGATGAGGACATGCCTATTCATATCCACCACCTCATTGTTGCCATGGACATTGAGGAGAGACGAAATATAGGGAATGGCCACTAGTTCATACGTAATTTTTTTGACAATTCTTTGAGTAGGAACAAGCCTGGGAGAGATCCGAAGGAAGATTTGCTGAACTCAATGGCTTTCTGGTTCACACACAAATGGGCTTAACAAACATGTCTAGAGCAATGGAATTTCCCTTTCCCTTCCTCCCCCTCCTCTATTGTTGTCTAATTCGAATACAGGGATTGAAGCAGTGAAATCCCCCCATCAAGGGAAAAGACTTTCCAGTCTGGCTCACACAGAACCTCAAGCCAATAAAAAAATGGTGGTCGATAGTCACATCTCACCTGAACTAGTTAGGAAAGCAATGAACTTATCCAGCGAGTTCGATGTTGAGGGAAAAACCAAAGGGGAGCCCTCACAAAGAAAAGTAAAATCATACACTGGGGGGGAATTCATCGAATGGGAGTGTTCCCCTTGGATTCCTAAAGGATAATATAACCCCTTCCTCTACCTGGTCCAACATTAAATGTGGGTCATCGAAGAATCTCCTATGCAGAGCTCGTCATCGCAACAAATGAATTTAGTGATGCCAACTTGTTAGGAGTTGGTGGTTTTGGCAAAGTGTACAAAGGGCTTTTGAATGATGGCACAATGGTTGCTGTCAAGATTCTCAATCTACAAAATGAAGAGGCTCAAAAGAGTTTTGATAGAGAGTGCAAAGTTTTGGGTAAAGTTAGACACCGAAATTTGATTCGGGTCATAACTTGTTATTCAGATCTCCAAATCAAAGCTTTGATATTTCCATTAATGCCAAATGGAAGCCTAGAAAAGTGGTTATATCCCAATGATGGAGAACTAAGTAGTTTGAATCTGATTCAAAGGTTGAATATAGCAATAGACATCGCCCAAGGCATGGCGTATCTCCATCACCATTGTTTTGTGCAAGTGATTCATTGTGATTTGAAACCCAACAATGTGTTGTTGGGTGAAGATATGACTGCATACTTAATAGACTTTGGCATTGCTAGTATATGTTTTGCAAGTAATGAAGATGGAGCTCTCACTTCCACAAATGCACTCAAAGGATCTATAGGGTACATTCCTCCAGGTATTATTTAAACTATATACCATCTTAAGCAATGTTATGATTTTCTTATGTTTGCTTCACATTTTGAATTAAAAAATTTAAGATGAGGATCTATGAATGCAGAATATGGAGTGGGAGGACAAGTTACAATAAAAGGCGATGTATATAGCTATGGAATAGTGTTATTGGAAATGCTCACTAGAAAGAAGCCCACACACGAAATGTTTGTGGAAGGAATGAACTTGCAAAAATGGGTGGGTAGTAGTTTCCCAAACCAAGTACAAGAAGTAGCCGACACGAGTCTATTGAGGATGACTAATAGATGCAGTGAAGAAGATAAGGATCTCAATTGTCTTAGTTCACTGATAAATGTGGGCTTACTTTGCACAAATGAATCTCCTCAAGTACGACCTACTATGATGGGCATTCTATGGATGTTGCAAAACATCAAAGGCACTTTTTTGAGCACTACTGCCATTCCCAAATTCCAATCAAATCTAACACATTTGTTGGGTAGTACAAGTACTACTATGAACAACATTTGTGAAGGTCAAAGTTCTTCCACATCTTAGTTTATTGTAACAAAGTGGTAGTTATGTAACTAAACTATGATGTAATTTGAGTCTTATTTCCCTTTCCTTGTTTGTACATAAATATGTGGTTGATTGTATGCAAATGTGAACAATAAAGTTAGCGAAATGTCTTTATTATTCTAAAATTTCCTATTCTATCTCAAAAAAAGTTATATTCAATATCCTTTACATGTATAACTGAATGCATCACACTCACCAAATATTAAACACATTAAAAGTTTTGTATTTTTTTTAAATAATTAAAATATAGAAATATCTTTTAGTTCTGGAAATTATTAAAGAAAATATCATAATTTCTAATTAATGAATATACCTATGATTGATTTTTTTTTAATGAATATAACTAATATTGTTTACATCAATACCCATGAAACTAGAATAATTAAGACAAAATCATAAACACATACATACATCCATACCCTATTGAAGTGGTTGTGTATCTTGCAAACATATATCAGTAACTAAGTAAAATGTTGAGTGTTATTATTAGACTAAGAAACCTGTGTTACTTCTTTGCCTTGAAAAGTGTGGAGTTACGCAGCAGCCAACTTAGCTGTACAAATTAAACATTCCTTCATTTTCCAGCAATATATTTTGATTCTAGAGATACTATGATTGAGAGCAATGTTAGTGATATTATGATTCAGAGCCATCTTAGTTCTAATTAGATAGAGTCCTAAATTCTCAGATCCATGATTGGAAAGTCCTGAATTATTAGAGCCATGATCCGTTCTTGAAAATTGTATTTGATATGGGATGTTAAACCAGTGGAAGTTCTATTTTTAAAATTATCATTGCTATTGGATGCTAACGTAATGGATGTTCTATTATTTTTTTTTTTTTTTATTTCATTGAAATTTTCAGTGGGTTTTAGGCATGCCGGGGATTGATGGTTTAAGGAATATGTCAATGAGCTTCCACATAAGAAGGGGAAAGTACGCTTAAATATGACAAGAATCCTACCACGCTAAATGACGAGAAATTTAGCAGGAACATAAAATCATGGGGTAGAAGTCCCAGAGGAGCAACAAGAGTTTTTGAGAATGTCCCAGGAGGAGCATGTGTGTGACTAACAACCACACCTACATGTGTGTGACTAACAACCACACCTACAATGGTAGTTATAGCTACAATTCACCCAATATTAAATGCATTGTCCAGTTCCCTGGCAAGATTCTTTTCGACAGAAGTTCTTAGTAGTTTAGCAACTTCAGCCTTCCCTTTGCCTTCAAAATATCCAAGGTGGATAGCATTTTGGACTGATGTCCAATTCTTCTCTCCGCATCTCCCCTGAAAACTTATTTTATTTTTCTCTTTTGAAACAGACACTAATTTTGAGCTAAATATAGTTAAGGAAGGAGAATGCAACAAGATATCAATGGCATGATTCCCACCCTATCCTCTCCTTCGTTAGGCACTGAAGATGCATATTTGGACAGTAAATAAAATTTACGAAATTTGCTATTGAAAGAAGATTTGATGTCAAATTATCTGAAGTTCTCAAGGGATTGCAGAGATGAAGTTCTCAAGAGATTGCAGAGATTTTCGACATCGATTATCTCAGTCAAAAGCCCACCAAGAAAATCTCGCTAGAACTTGCTGAGGTTTGGAAAACTCGCCGAGCCCATTGCTCGAGCATTATTATTCCCTTCTAACTATGTTCATCCATCTTCCAGGGAGCCTGTGCATGTGTATAAATTTAATTTTAAGATTTCTTAAAACACATGGTCAAAGTTCATTGAAGAAATACAGAACATGTTTGTGATTTCTTCATTTCAAAAATCTCGGTGAAGCTCGTTGCTTTGCTTTAGAGATTGAAGAAAAACCAAAGCACAAATGATCCCATCTGCCAATGATTTCAATTATTCGTTTCTTTTCGGTATTTTGTATTTCACTAAATCAACTCTTATTCGAAGCCCCATTATGATTTGATGTCAATCTATATCATAGTGTTATGTTACGCATTGACTTCTATGATGCTAGTACTTCAAATCTGATTTGATGTTAATCTATGTCATAAGGTTATCTTACATATATTGGCTATGCTGTTGTTATACAAGTAATCCAAAGCACATTAGAAATGGAAACGCTACAACAAAGCCAACGATAGGTAAATAAAAAAGTCAATTATAATTATAGAGTCAATCCGTAAATGTTATTGTGTTGAAGGTTTTTCTTTAATATGGCATCCATATTATACTGAATATAGTGAATTTTAGATTTATTCAATGTTTTCAGAGCCATGTTAGTTCTGATTAGACAGAGTCCTAAATTCTCAGACCCATGATTGGAGAGTCCTAAATTATATTCCATGTTGGATGTTAACGTAATGGAAGTTCTATTTTTTTGTTAAATTGTCATTGAAATTTTCAGTGAGTTTAGGCATGCTGGGGATTGATGGTTTCAGTAATAGCTCAGTGAGCTTCCACATAAGAAGGGGAAAGTACTTTTAAATATGAGAAGAATCCTACCAACCTAAATGACGAGAAATTTAGCAGGAACATAAAATAAAAGAATCCTACCAACCTAACTGACGAGAAATTTAGCAGGAACATAAAATAAAATCATGGGGTAGAAGTCAATGTTGCAGTTATAGCTACAATTCGCTCAATTTTAAATGTAGTGTCCAACTCCATGGCAAAATTCAGCCTTCCCTTTGCCTTCAAAATATCCAAGGTGGATAGCATTTGGGACTGATTATGTGGCGGAAAAGAGGCCCAATTTTATTTTATTTTTTTTCTTTTGAAGCAGACGCTAAAGTTGAGGAAGGAGAATGCAACAATGGTGGTTGTGATTCTAATTTCCAGATGCAAAGATAGTTGATGGACTACTTTGAGGAGCGAGCAAATGTACTAAAAAAATAAGATGGAGGTGGGAAGGAACAAGATATCAATGGCATGATTCCCACCTCATCCTCTCCTTCGTTAGGCACTGAAGATATATATTTGGACAGTAAATAAAATTTAGGCAACTTGTTATTGAAAGAAGATTTGATGTCAAATTATTTGAGAAAAGCAGGATGAAGTTCTCAAGAGATTGCAGAGATTTTCGACATCGATTATCCCACTCAAAAGCCCACCAAGAAAATCTCGCTAGAACTTTCTGAGGTTTGGAATGTTGAAATCTAATTTCAACTGCCGTGCAGCTGAAAACCACCAGACTCCATCCCACCGCTTTTCAGCAAGCGGTGGTATTCTCAGGAGGGGACGGGATAAAACCCTGTGCTGACGTGTGTCCACATCGCTTTTTGAAAACCACTTTTTCATCGGGGCATAACGCTCGTGTGATTTGACCAAGTGATATCCGTTGGATTGGAAGGAAGGCTGACCACTATTGATTGAAACTAAAGTTGCATACAGGCTTGCCCCCTGAACCTTGCGTGAAGATTTTGTTTTGACCACCAGTTTTCCACGTGAAGTAATTAATAGAATTTACTGCGGATAGTAAATGTTGGTAGAATTTTAAATTTTAATGCTAGTGAACCACACATCAACGTGTGAGTAAAAACCATTACACAACAGTGTAACATTTTGTATGCAGAGGCAGATTGTTTCTTAATGTAATAGCGTGAAGCTTGTTTGGGTGTTGGTTGAAAAATCGAAGTGTAACACACAGCAGTGCGAATGTATTGTAATTTTTTTTGTTCTTAGGCATATGAAATGAAATTCGCAGCAGACCATATGTAAGGAATTTCTTTTACAGTAGTAAATCCATGTAATTTTTTTTAATTTACAGCAGTAAATGTAAAAGAAATTTTTACACACAGTAGTGTAAAATTTCTAAAAGAGACAGAGTAACCTTTTTAAGTTATTGGTGAATCCCTCTGTTAAGAAGATGAAGTTTGTATCAGACAATTTATTAATGAATATAAAGTCTTATGTGTGTAAAAAATCTGAGCTTCTCCAACAATCTATTTTAAGCTTCCCTGTGTTAAGGATCCTGTGGCAAAAACAGAGTATTACTCTCTGTTCAGTGATTTTGTTTTGGAATTTAGCAGAAAATTTCCAACATGGTATCAGAGCTTGTCCAGGCTCTTTGAAGGTGTCAAAGAGGCTTTTTGAAGGTGTCAAAGAAGCTGAAGGAAGGATTTTTGCTGTAACAGCTTCTCAGCAGAGTGAAGACTCAGTAAAAAATCCAAGGTATTTTTCAAGTTAGTTTTTTGTGTTGCTGTTGAAGACACTGAGTGATTCTTAAATACACAGTCAAGTATTTGAATCATAGTTTAGAGTGCTAGAATGGCTGGCTCCAGCACTAGCATGGGTATCTTTAATACTCAGCTCTCACAGTTTAATGGGAAAAACTATGACTATTGGGCAATAACCATGAGAGCCCTGTTTGCTTCTCTAGATTTATGGGAATTAGTTGAATATGGTTTTGAAGAACCAATGGATGAAAATGAGTTTAATAGGTTAACTCAGGCAAGGAAAGATCTATTGAAGAGCAATAAGAAGAAGGATTCCAAAGCCCTCGTATTTTTATATCAAGCAGTGCATGAGAGTGTGTTTACAAGGATAGCAACAACCAAGACATCCAAAGAAGCATGGAAAACTCTCAAGACAACCTATCAAGGCATGGAGAAAGTGAAGACAACAAAACTGCAGTTGTTGAGGAGAGATTTTGAGAACCTATGCATGAAGGAGTCAGAAAATATTGACTCATTCTTCACACATGTGATTGGTCTAGTCACACAGATAAGGTCTCATGGAGAGATTCTTGAAGAAAGGAGGATTGTGGAGAAACTGTTGAGAGTCCTACCCTCAAAGTTCGATGTGATTGTCACCACCATAGAAGAGACAAAGGATCTCTCAAACTTCTCAGTTGATGAGCTACATGCATCACTGATAACACATGAGCAGAGGTTGAGTAGAAATGAAAACTCATCTCTAGAGCAAGCTTTTAAGACCCAGTTGTCTTTTGGAAGAGGAAGAGGTCAAGGCAGAGGAAACAAGAGAGGAAGAGGCAGAAGCCAAAACAAAGGTGGAAGAAACAGTCCAACAAATGCTCAAGGAAGAGGCAGCAATCCAAATCAGAACCAAGGCCAAGGCAACAGTCAACAAAGTGGACAACATCATGCTCAAGGACAAAGGTGTGATAAATCCAATGTCCAATGTTATTATTGTAAAAAATATGGGCATTATGCCAATGAATGTAGGAAGAAGCAACATGATATGAATAATAGATCTAGAGCAAATATCACTAGAGAAAATATTAGCCAAGATAATGTGCTTTTAGTTTGTAACATGGCTGAAACAAACAGTGATGATATATGGTTTCTAGACTCCGGTTGCAGCAACCATATGACAGGAAACATAGCCCTATTTTCTAAATTAGATCAAAATGTGAAATCACAAGTCACACTTGGGACTGATAGTAAAATTTTTGTTATGGGAAAAGGAGAAGTTAAAATATTTACAAAGAAAGGTGAAAAGAAAACCATAGCAGATGTCTATTATGTTCTTGGAATGAAATGTAACATCTTGAGTATTGGTCAGCTTGTTCAAAAGGGGTACAATGTTTTTTTTTTTGAATGATGTATGCACCATCATGGATAGAGCACCCAACAAAAGATGTATTGCTGAAGTGAAAATGACAAGAAACAAGATGTTCCCTCTCAGAATAAAGGCAGATTTGAAAATAAAGAAGTAATAGCAGCAGTGTCACAAGAGGCTTTCCAAAGCGTACCAAAGGATGAAAATTGGTTGTGGCAC